>BQNB010077907.1:1265-30697 GCA_026074375.1 Tanacetum coccineum
TTTTTAGCATAATTCCTATTTTATAACTCCGTTTGACCCAAAACGAAAGCCCATGTCTAAGTTTATCTAATTCCTACAGGTTTGGCTTAAAAAATGAGGTACTTAATATGAAAACATCTAGACATAAATTCATTTGAAAATCTGGGTACAATTTCTAGTTAGTTTCTCCATTTTGGTAGTAACTCATTCATCCGGAATGATTAAGGCTCTATCCAAAGGATCACATGGTTCTCATATGTTGTACCCTTCACTCATGTAAAATTCCAATAACCTCCAAGTCAAATAAAATTAGTAATAAGCCTAACTATCTACATTATAAATTATGGGTACACACTAAGTTTGTTTCCACGGTTTTGGTCATATCTCGACCATCCGGAAGAGTTGGCGTTCCATCTAACTTGCCACTAGGACCTAACATATTAGCCTATTCATTAATGCAAAGATACAGTAGGATTTAAGCCAAAAATTTTCCCATTAAAATACCAACTTTACTCGAAAGTTCCAAAACAAAATAGCCGAAAGTAACCATAAATAGTCAACACTTATAGGAATTTCTATTATATATATAGATGGCGGTGATCCCGAAGATAAGCGTAATAATTTGAGAGGAGAGTAGCTCATATATGTACGAGTATCCATATATAATACTAGCATTGACGTTCGAGGGAGAAATAAAGAAAACGGGAAGTACGCAATAATCGGAATGGTCAGCGTATATATAACCGACCGATATAAAGAAAATAATATGACGTCATAAGATAGATGTATGAGAGCAAAATAATAACCAAGCATTATATATTCATTATTAATATAATAGCAATAAGGATGCAAAATGGAGCATATAAGTTACCTCGGAGCAAGCGCGCGCGAATATCGGACAATAGTGAAGGACTCTTAAATTTTTTCAAAAAATAGTTATAGTCTAGGGTTTTGAAAACGACCTACTTCGCTATAATGAGTGCTCTGATACCAATCGGTAACACCCCCATAAAATCACAATGCAGTGGAATACCACTTTGAGGTGCTACTTTATAGTATAAAGTACAAGTTACAGAAAACGACCTCAAAAGAGACGTTAATAAAATGTCACATTCGATTAAAATTTTAGAGTGAAATCAGGTCCCAATAATTCATGATTAACAAGATTACAAGATTTCAAACGTGAATCATTTTGTATATTTGAAGTTAAAAAGTTATCGAATGTGAAGAAAACTGAGTCCTTGAGTTTTATTGATATCCACACGTCTCGAATGCTCCCAATGCTCAGCTAGCAAAATGATAACCTGAGAAAATGCATGCAAAAACGTCAACAATAATGTTGGTGAATTCATAGGTTTAAGTAAAAACAGTATTTAAATAAATCAAGTAATATTTCACTAAGAAAAGTAGCATTACAACATTTCAAAGTATTATTTCTGAAATCCAAGTAGTGATTCAATAAATCAAGAAATGTTCAGTAGTGGACCACAAGATTCAAGTAATAGTAGACTATGAAACACATTCAATAGTCCAAAACATATATTATTGCACTAAGCTCATGACCCCGAAACCTTAACAAGTTTGTGCCCCAAATGTATAGGATGCTTGCCCACATCCTAAAAGTACTCCCAATGTTAAATGCACCATGATCAACTTGTGACCCCAAAGAAAGGTGGGGATTGTCAGTCCTGATAGATCTACCCATAACATTTGTGCTTACTACAATAGCAATTAACGGTTCATGATAAGTAGGGACTTAATGGCAAGAAGGTAACTTATGCAATAATATTCAGGCATTAATCTGGATAGCATACAATTTGTAAACACTTGTGTCCAAAAGTAAAACAAGTAACGTGTTCAAAACTCACGGTTCCATATATAGGTATTCATTGACCTCAAATTACAGGTAGTAAGCAAATCAAGCTTGGATGAAAATAGTCATCTAAACTTAAGTAGTAAAATCAATTAATTTCCTTAGTAAAAAAGAGCATGTATTCTCACCTCGAAAACAGTTTATGAAAACCATTAAAAGAGAAAAGGTGGGGCTATGAACTCACCGAGTAGTTATGAAGACCATAGAAGATGGAATTATCGGATGATTGAGAAACGTCTAAGCACAAACTCAATAGAGACCTTGAAGCGGATTAGAATGATGAATGAATATCGATTACCGTAAAAATTAAATCAAATGATCACGAGAGAAGTTTCCGAGATAAGGCATGGCATTGCATTATAACTTAACCGACGTATTTTATCCCAAAATTATATAGAACCTGCACTTAAACTACATTAAGTGTCTACTAATTCTCGCTTAGCGAGTTCTTATCTTATTACTAAGTGGCCGCAGGCTATTATTTCACAAAAAAGGCGAAAAACTATTTGCTGAATTTTAGTCAAACTTTACAAGACCATAACTCCTTAGACCTATAAAAGATACGAATGATGGGCTTTCACCTCGGAAATATACTTAATTCTAGTTATCAGAACATATGCCCTTTTAAAATCAAATTATATTACAAATCCACGTTAAAAAATGAGTTTTTACAAATCATAACGTCAAAATAGAAAGTTCGCTGAATTTCTAACACTTACGGTTATGGCCATAAATCCTATTCTATAATAGCAATAAAGTTGAATCAAAAAAGAGATGAAAGCTTATGATTTCTAGCGTTTAACCATGTTTTAAAAACCCAACACTTTAGTGCAAAAATCTGGAGTTAAATCCCCTTTTCAAACAGTTAGGTTCATAACTAGACTAGTTTTCCATAATCGTTCATCTCCACTCATCCGGAGGAGATATGCTCCTATCCTAACTTGACCACATATCCTTGAACTTATTTCTACAACCCCATCAAAATAATCCAAACCTTCTTAGGCCAAAAGTTAGGCTGCAATTAACCCATTTATACTGCTGGTCTGCAGCAGTCCCAAATTTTCCTACCAAACACTAATTTTGACGTATTTTCCAAACCGTAATAGCTATTAAATGAAAACACAGTGAGAAGTTAGATTAAGATGTATACTACTAGTATTAGTTTTCCTATCCTACATTTTAGAGTATTAACCTAGAGTTTAACTCGTTTTCCAAACAATGTTCCAGATTTGACTAGCAATCGTAAAACGGCCATAACTCCCTCATCCGGAGGAGTTGATAAACCATCCAATTCGTCATACGAAGCTTAAGACTATATCTATCCAACCATGTAATTTATTCACAGGCTCCAGGCCAAAAATTATTAGGAATATCCATGTTTTGCTACTGATCTAAAAACAGTCCCTAAAACTACTTCAAAACCCTTCCAAAACTTAACCAAATCATTATCTATTTACTCGCAATGCCACAACACATCTTAATAACATATCTCATACATAAAAACTTGATGATAATGATCAAACCAAAATTAGTAAAACTATGATCATGCATGCTTATAAAGATTAAAATCAAACACATGCATGAACATAAAAATTAATCAATGAAGTAGAGTGTTTAAAGATAACTTACAACACAAATAAATAGAGGTAAAAGATCAAACACAAACCCTAGGTGGGTTTGTGTCTTGCTACCGAATCCCACAACACAAAACAAAACCCGAAATCGAATTTTACTTCACCAATTCTTGAGTAAACACTTATTATTTAACCCTTGTTACTCCAATTACCCCTAATTAGATCAAAAACCCTTAAAAGTCAAAAATCAAGAAGAATCAAGAATTTATGAATCTTGATGCATGGTGGTTAATATTGTTAGAGAATGACTAGGAATTGTGATATAAGATGATAATTGAGTTATTTAGTAATTGATATCAAGATATCAAAATGGTGGATTTTGATTGGTTTTTGGGGTTGTTTTTGTTCGAAGCAAATAGAGTGGAGAGGCAGGAAGGAATCTATTTCTCTTTTTTTTAACTATTTATGTGTGTGCTTTTATGAAAGTAGGTCAACAGGTTTATAAAGGTCAAACTTTATATAAGGGGTGTGTTAGGTTTCCAAGTGTTTGAAGGAGTAAAAATAAGATCAGGGTGTGTTTTGGTATACTAGTATTTTGATGGAGCATATTAAAAGAAAAGGGGTGTTTGGTTTACATGTTGTGTTTACAAATTGTATTTTTTTTTGTTATTTTTATTTTGAATAAATTTATTTAAAACCACAATATTTGATTTAAACACACATTGTTAAAAATTAAAAATTATAAAAACACTATATTGACAGGTTTTCGGCCAAAACGACGGATGAAAGTAAAAAAAGTATAAAAAGTAATAATAAATACGCTCTCGATACTAAAAATATGGAATTATTTGATTTCTCAAACTTTAAAATGGATAAATAATTTAGAGGCACGCAATAAAAAGTGTCGCAACTTTCTAAAACGAAGAATTTTGTTAAAACGGCTAAAAACAAAATAATAAATTCCCATAAAAATTGTAGAAATGGAATTTAGAGCACGGTACAAATTTAGACCTAAAATACTGAGATGCCTACAGTTCTTCCCACTTTAAGGGAGCGCCGACCTCGGGCTCTATTGACATAACTCCATAAAGGATTGCGACGGTAAGAAACATAGTCAGAAAAATCCCCATATCAGAAATGACGAGGTTCTAAAAGGAGTGTCAAAAGCCTCGAGAATGAATTCATTACAAACCAACGCCACGCTATGGTCAGATACACATAAGCCCACTCATTCACAATTTTCACTTACATAAAGAGGCGTCCCAATCCATGTAAAATGAAGAATTATGAACTTATGGTTCGGCGGTTTATAGATATCCTTAATTCAAATGAAGAAGCGCCAATTCATTTCAATAATAACGATTATAAGATCATCCTACTTAAGCATGGCCGACCGAAACAAATATCAAAACATGCCTACATAAGTTAAAAAGGAGTGTCTACCTGAACGAGCATGAATTCATCAAAATCCTAAGAAGTAACAAGAAGAGTAAGTAATGCGTTAGTCAATCGCAGTCCAAATGTATGTGCCAAAAATTAAGGCACAATCCAGGATAACCAGATAAAATCCGTACCCCAACAATTGAAGAATTCAAAACAATGTATTACAAACATAATATACGACGAGTTCAAAAGCAAAAGAAAGAGTGTTCGCAAGAAAACTCATCGAACAATAAAACTAACTAGTGGAATTGACAAAGTTACATCGAATGCCAATATATCAAAAAGGAAATAAAAATAAAGTATTCACATATAAAGTTTCGGGAGATCACCGCAATCGCTCATAAAATATCAAAGAAAAAGAACTATAAGACTTACCGAAAAGTACTATACACATATGTAGGTAATAATCATAAAAAACATTTTTTGCCCTTGACAATATTGACTTAATGGACCTATATATTCAAAAATCCGTAATAGTATAAATGAACGGTTATCGCCTTAAACAAAGATGTTAGACACTTAGTATACTGAGATAACAAGATAAATACTCCAAAGTGTTAAGATCCTAAGTGAAGTTAATCATTTTACCATCATGTTGCTAAATCCGATTAATTAAATACTTTTCTTGTTCAATCGTATTTTAGCATAATTCCCATTTTATATAAGCTCCGTGTTTGACACCAAAACTACAGCCATGTTTAAGTTATCTAAATCCTAACAGGTTTTAATTGTAAAATGTGGGCACTTAATAAGAAAAATAATAGGTCTCTAAACCACATACAGATAATCTGGCACAATATAGATAAGTTGTTCCTTACTAGTCAAAACACGTATCATCCAAAATAGTTACGGATTTTATCCAAAGAAACCACATGTCCACATTTGTTTTACCCCATTCACACAATGTAGAAACCTAGTACCCCAAGTCAATATGAAAAATTAGTTATATGCATTTACAAATTATGGATACACACTAAGTTTAGTTTTCCACTTTTGTGCGATATCTCGACCCTCCGGGAAAGAGTTTGGCGTTCCATCCAACTCGCCACTAAGGACCTTATACATAATAAGGCCTATTCATTATTCAAAGATACAGTAGGAATTAAGAGCCAAGAATTTGCTCATTGTGAAAGTACCAACATGTACCTCAAAAATTACCAAAAATAGCCAAAAGTAACCATAAATATCAACATTAGAGAATTACAATTATATAATAATATGCGATGATCGAAGATACGCGTAAGAATTTGAGGAAGAGAGTAGCTCATTATGTAAGAGTATCCATAAATATACAATAATTGAATTTCGAGGGAGAAAATAAGAAAACAGGAAGTACTCGAAACATCAGAATGGACACGTTAATATAAACCAACCGAAAGAAACGAAAATAATAAGACGGCCAAAAGATAGACGAATGAGAACAAAAAACAAACCAACCTTATATATCATATATTAATATAATAGCACTAAGGATGCAAACGGAGCATATAAACGTATGACCTTAAACAACCTGCAATAAGGAAGTTAGTAATTGGTGGAGGGCTGTGGACGTGTTCCAGCGCTGATATCCCGACAAATTGTGATAGGACTCATATATTCATTTGAAAAACTGTATATATTTAGGTTATAGAAAACGCCTATTCCGATATAACAATCTACTGATACCACTCTGTAACACACCCATAAAATCACAACTGCATTAGGATATACCATAATCCCCCCCCCCCCTTGGGGTGCTACTTTCATAGTTCATACACACCAGTGTACAGAAAAAGACCACAAGAAGAGACATTTTAATAATAAAATGTCACATTCGATTAAACAAATCATAGTAAATTCAGGTCCCAAAAATTTTCTTTTTAACCAACGTTAGACAAGATTTCAACATGACTCATTTGTAAATTTAAAGAAAAATGATTACGAATGGAAGAAAAACCAAGCCTTTAACAATTTTGATATCCCACATCCAATTCCCCAAATGCTCAGCTAACCAATATAACCTAAGAAAATACATGCAAAAATGTCAACAATAATGTTGGTGAATTCATAGGTTTAAGTAAAAACATTATTGAAATTAATTCAAGTAAGAAAAGTAGCGTTTATAACATTTCAAAGTATTATTTCTGAAATCCAAGTAGTGATTCAATAAATCAAGAAATGTTCAGTAGTGGACCACAAGATTCAAGTAATAGTAGACTATGAAACACATTCAATAGTCCAAAACATATATTATTGCACTAAGCTCATGACCCCGAAACCTTAACAAGTTTGTGCCCCAAATGTATAGGATGCATGCCGCACATCGCTAAAATTACTCCCAATGTCTAAATGCACCATTATCAACTTGTACCCCAAAGAAAGGTGGGGAATTGTCTAGTCCCGTAATATGCTACCCATAACATTGCAGCTTAACAAAAATAAGCAATTTATATAACGTTCATATAGTAGTACTTAATGCAATGAAAGATGTAACTTATGCAAAATATACCGGATTAATCCGGGTACAGCATACAATTTTGTAAAACACTTGTGTCTAAAAAGTAAAACAAGTAATGTGATTCAAAAACTCACGTTCCATATATAGGGTATTTCACTGACCTCAAATCAGGTATTAAGCAAATCAAGCATTAGTAAAAGAATAGTCCAAAGTAACACTTAAGTATGTATAGTAAAATTAAAAAAGTTTACTTAGTAAAAAGAGCATGTATTCTCACCTCGAAAACAGTTTATGAAAACCATTAAAAGAGAAAAGGTGGGGCAGAAGATCGATACGTAAAAATAAATCAAATGATCATGAGATATGTTTCCGAGATATGCATGGCATTGCATTATAACTTAACCGAAGTATTTTTATCCCAAAATTGGTATACCACCTGCAATTATACTACATTAAGTGTCTACTAAGTCTCGCTTAGCGATTCTTATCTTATTACTATGTGGCCGCACTTTTATTTTTCAAGAAAAGGCGTAAAACTATGTTGCTGAATTTTTAGTCAACATTACAAGACCATATCTTTTAACCTATAAAAGATACAAGGATGGGTCTTTCACCCTTGGAAATATACTTAAGTCTAGTTTCCAGAACATTAGTCCTTTTAATTAAACCATTTACCAATCCACGGGAAATGAGTTTTTACTAATCATAACTCAAAACAGAAAGTTTGTTGAATTTCTAACGCTTACGGTTTTGGCCATAAATCCTATTCTATAATAGCAATCAAGTTGAATCTAAAGAGAGATGAAAGTTTAGGATTTTTAGTGTTTAAACATATTTTAAAAACCCAACACTTTAGTGCAAAAATCTAGAGTTAAATCCCATTTCAAACAGTAGTTCAGAACTGACTAGTTTTCGTAAATCGGTCATATCTCACTCATCCGGAGGAGATATGGCCAGATATGGCTCTATCCAATTCGACACATGTACCTTGGACTTATTTCTATAATACCATAAAATAATCAAGACCTTATTTGGCCAAAAGTTTGCTGCAATTAACCCATTTATACTGCTGGTCTGCAGCAGTTCCAAACTTTCCTACCAAACACCAATTTTGACGTATTTTCCAAACCGTAATAGCTATTAAAGTGAATCCACTTGGAGAAGTTAGTTTAAGATTTATAATATTGAGATTAACTTTCCTATCCTATATTTAAGAGTATTAACCTGGAGTTCAACTCGTTTTCCAAACGATGTTCCAGATTTGACTAGCAATCGTAAAACGGCCATAACTCCCACATCCGGAGAAGTTGATAAACCATCCAATTAGCCACATGTAGCTAAGACATAAATCTATACAACCATGTAATTTATCAGTAGGCCATAAGCCAACAATATGTCGTTATAACCCCGTTTTACTACTGATCTTAAAACAATCCCAAAATCTTATTTCTAGCTCCATCAAAACTCATTCCAATCACTATTTATCCACATGTAATGCCATAATAAACCTCATAAACATATCCCACACATCAAAACTTTATATAATTAAGATAATCAAAATCATAAACCAAGCATGACCAAATCAAAGAAGAGAAATCAAAAATCAAAGAAGAAAACTTACAAGATTAGGATAAGAACTAGTGAATCAAGCACAAACACACCCTTTAGGGTGTTGGCTGATTTTCGGACCAAGGCACAACCCAAACCAAATCAAGAATAGATTATAACCCTTCTAAATATTGTTATACACTTGCTTAAACCAAACCCCAATCAATTCTTGCAAAAGCCCCAATTTAATTATGAAACCCTAACTTTTAATTCTTTGATTAATCATGAAATTGGATGAATTGAATCTTGGAGACACCTTAGGTTATCTTGAATTAGAGTCTTGAATACTTGAATTAGATCAAAAATGGAAAATTATTAATTGTTGGTGGTGATGGTGGTGAACCGTGAGATGGAGCAGGGAAAGAGAAGAGGGAAAATAAAAAAATAGGTGTCGTGTTTGTGTGTGTGTTTTGGGCCGGTCAATGGTCTTTATATTTCTTTTATTTATTTATTTATTGTGTATATTTAAATGGAAAGTGAAGGTTTATATGTAGACTGTTGGTAAACATGGTAAGAATTTATGCTTAATACAAAATCTAGCAAAATTTCTAAATACATAAAAATTAAATAAGGAGTGTTTGGTTATTGGTTTTGTAGAAACTAGTAAAAGGAAATGGGTGTTTGGTTTTTAGTTTTGATGGAACATAAAACAATTAAGGAGGGTGTTTGGTTCATATGTTATGTTTATAAATTATAATTTTATTTTTATTTTTCTAAAACATTTATACCACAATGACAATTAGTTAAAATATTAAAAATTGTAAAAATACTATTTTGATGCGGTTTTAGCCAAACACGGATAAAAGTCAAAAAGTATTAAAATGAAAGATAAATAATTTTTCGAAGCTAATATATGAATTTATTGATTTCTTAAATGATTTAACGGATAAATATCCAAAGCACGATGCGGAAATAGTTAGAAACGACAATTTCCGTTAAAATGACTAAAAACAAAATTAATAGTTTTCATAGAAATTAAAAATAAAAATTAAAGCTCGGTTTAAATATTGATTTTAAATTCGGGTTGTTAAAGTATCTACCCCTTTAGGGACCGACGTCCCGGCGCTCAATTCGTCTGAATCATCTTCGGTTAAATTGTGAAGAGATGATGATATAGACAAGTCATCGTCGAGGTTTCCAACGGAAACTAAATAAGAAAAAGTCAAAACATCAAATATATTTAACGTGCATAAGCGAACGGATTGAATGTCGCGAGAATCCTTAAAAGTAAAGATAAAATACATGACTCGAAGAAGAAGCCATTGGAAATGAGGAATTTAACAAGTCGTCAATTCTTGGAAGAGATTAAGGGTTCATTAATATTAGCTTATCAAGTTCGCCGCTGTCGATACAAATTTAGAAAAATCCATATAACTAATTATGAGTCGAAAGGAGTTCATAGCCCAAAGAATGATTCGTACGCACGCTATGTCGGATACACATAAGCCCACTCATTTATAATTTTTTTACTTACAAAAAGAGGCGTCCCAATTCTTGTAAGTAATAATTTATAAACTTATGGTTCGGCGGTTTATAATTTCTTTATTCAAATGAAGAAGCATCCCAATTCATTTTAATAAGACGATTATAAATCATCCTACTTAAGCATGGCCGACACAAAACACAATATCAAAACAATGTTACAATAAGTAAAAAGGAGTGTCTACTTGACGGCATGATTCTTCAAAATCATAAGAAGTAACAAGAAGAGTAATGAGATGTTAGTCCATCATGTTCTAAAGGTGAGTGCCAAAAGACGGCATGATCTGAGGTGACAAGATTAAGTTGTACTCTCATCAATTGGAAGATTTCAAAATAATGGATTACAAACACAACATACGTGATTCAAAAGCATAAGAAGAGTGTTCAGACTCGGAGTCGAACAATAAAATAACTAGTGGAATTGACAAAGTACACCAAATGTCAATATTATCAAAAAGGAAATAAAATAAAGTCACGTTAATGTTTCGGAGATCACCGCAATGCTCATAAAATATCAAAGAAAAAGAACTTATTAAGACTTACCATAGTACTATACACATATGTAGGTAATTATTATTACATAAACATTTCTGCCCTTTGCAATCTGACTTAATGGACCTATATTTCAAAATCCGTAATATGTATAAACGAACGATTTTCGCCTTAAACAAGATATTAGACTCTAGTTTACTGAGATTACCAAATAAATACTCAAAGTATTAAGATCCTACGTGAAGTTATCATTTTACCATCATGTGCCAAATCTGATTATTTAAAATGTTTTCTTATTCTATCGTTATTAGCATAATTCCCATTTTATAACTCCGTTTGACCGAAAATGAAAGCCCATGTCTAAGTTTATCTAATTCCTACAAGTTTGGCTTGAAAAATGAGGTACTTAATATGAAAACTTCTAGACATAAATTCATTTGAAAATCTGGGTACAATTTCTAGTTAGTTTCGCCATTTTGGTAGTAACTCATTCATCTGGAATGATTAAGGCTCTATCCAAAGGATCACATGGTCTTAATATGTTGTACCCTTCACCCATGTAAAATTCTAATAACCTCCAAGTCAAATAAAATTAGTTATAAGCCTAACTATTTGCATTACAAATTATGGGTACACACTAAGTTTGTTTCCACGGTTTTGGTCATATCTTGACCATCAGGAAGAGTTGGCATTCCATCCAACTCGCCACTAGGACCTAACATATTAGCCTATTCATTAATGCAAAGATACAGTAGGATTTAAGCCAAAAGTTTTCCCATTAAAATACCAACTTTACTCAAAAGTTAAAAAAAATAGCCGAAAGTAACCATAAATAGTCAACACTTATAGGAATTTCTATTATATATATAGATGGAGGTGATCCCGAAGATAAGCGTAATAATTTGAGAGGAGAGTAGCTCATATATGTACGAATATCCATATATAATACTAGCATTGACGTTCGAGGGAGAAAATAAGAAAACAAGAAGTACGCGCTAATCGAAATGGTCAGAATATATATAACCGACCGATATAAAGGAAATAATATGACGCCATAAGATAGACGTATGAGAGAAAAATAATAACCAAGCATTCTATATTCATTATTAATATAATAGCAATAAGGATGCAAAAGGGAGCATATAAGTTACCTGGGAGTAAGCGCGCGCGGATATCAGACAATAGTGAAGGACTTTTAAATTTTTTGAAAAACGGTTATAGTCTAGGGTTTTGAAAACAACTTACTTCACTATAATGAGTGCTTTGATACCAATCTGTAACACCCCCATAAAATCACAACGCAGTGGAATACCACTTTGGGGTGCTACTTCATAGTATAAAGTACAAGTTGCAGAAAACGACCTCAAAAGAGACGTTAAAAAAATGTCACATTCGATTAAAATTTCAAAGTGAAATAAGGTCCCAATAATTCATGATTAACAAGATTACAAGATTTCAATCGTGAATCATTTTGTATATTTGAAGTTAAAAAGTTATCAAATGTGAAGAAAACTGAGTCCTTGAGTTTTTTGATATCCACACGTCTCGAATGCTCCCAATGCTCAGCTAGCAAAATGATAACATGAGAAAATGTATGCAAAAACATCAACAATAATGTTGGTGCATTCATAGGTTTAAGTAAAAACAATATTTAAATAAATCAAGTAATATTTCATTAAGAAAAGTAGCATTACAACATTTCAAAGTATTATTTCTAAAATCCAAGTAGTGATTCAATAAATCAAGAAATGTTCAGTAGTGGACCATAAGATTCAAGTAATAGTAGACTATGAAACACATTCAATAGTCCAAAACATATATTATTGCACTAATCTCATGACCCCGAAACCTTAACAAGTTTGTGCCCCAAATGTATAGGATGCTTGCCCACATCCTAAAAGTACTCCCAATGTTAAATGCACCATGATCAACTTGTGACCCCAAAGAAAGGTGGGGATTGTCAGTCCCGATAGATCTACCCATAACATTTGCGCTTACTACAATAGCAATTAACGGTTCATGATAAGTAGGGACTTAATGGCAAGAAGGTAACTTATGCAATAATATTCAGGCATTAATCTGGATAGCATACAATTTGTAAACACTTGTGTCCAAAAGTAAAACAAGTAACGTGTTCAAAACTCACGGTTCCATATATAGGTATTCAATGACCTCAAATCAGGTAGTAAGCAAATCAAGCTTTAGTAAAAATAGTCATGTAACGCTTAAGTAGTAGAAATCAATAAGTTTACTTAGTAAAAAGAGCATGTATTCTCACCCCGAAAATAGTTTATAAAAAAACCATTAAAAAAAGGTGGGGCTATGAACTCACAGAGGAGTGATGAAGACCAGAAGTAGATGAATCATCGGACGAGCGAGAAGCGTCTAAGCACAACCTAAAAGATGTGACGCGGCTTAGAATAATAAAGAAGATCGATACGTAAAAATAAATCAAATGATCATGAGATATGTTTCCGAGATATGCATGGCATTGCATTATAACTTAACCGAAGTATTTTTATCCCAAAATTGGTATACCACCTGCACTTATACTACATTAAGTGTCTACTAAGTCTCGCTTAGCGATTCTTATCTTATTACTATGTGGCCGCACTTTTATTTTTCAAGAAAAGGCGTAAAACTATGTTGCTGAATTTTTAGTCAACATTACAAGACCATATCTCTTAACCTATAAAAGATACAAGGATGGGGCTTTCACCCCTGGAAAGATACTTAAGTCTAGTTTCCAGAACATTAGGCCTTTTAATCAAACCATTTACCAATCCACGGGAAATGAGTTTTTACTAATCATAACTCAAAACAGAAAGTTTGTTGAATTTCTAACGCTTACGGTTTTGGCCATAAATCCTATTCTATAATAGAAATCAAGTTGAATCCAAAGAGAGATGAAAGTTTAGGATGCCTAGTGTTTAACCATGTTTTAAAAAGCCAACACTTCAGTGAAAAAATCTAGAGTTAAATCCCTTTTCAAACAGTAGTTCAGAACTGACTAGTTTTCGTAAATCGGTCATATCTCACTCATCCGGAGGAGATATGGCTCTATCCAATTCGAAATATGTACCTTGGACTTATTTCTATAATCCCATAAAATAATCCAGACCTTCTTAGGGCTGCAATTAACCCATTTATACTGTTGGTCTGCAGCAGTCCCAAACTTTCCTACCAAACACTAATTTTGACGTATTTTCCAAACCGTAATAGCTATTAAAGTGAATCCACTTGGAGAAGTTAGTTTAAGATGTATACTACTGAGATTAGCTTTCCTATCCTATATTTTAGAGTATTAACCTGGAGTTTAACTCGTTTTCCAAACGATGTTCCAGATTTGACTAGCAATCGTAAAACGGCCATAACTCCCACATCCGGAGGAGTTGATAAACCATCCAATTAGCCACATGTAGCTAAGACATAAATCTATCCAACCATGTAATTTATCAGTAGGCCATAAGCCAAAAATATGTCGTTATAACCCCGTTTTGCTACTGATCTTAAAACAGTCCCAAAATCCTATTTCTAACTCCATCAAAACTCATTCCAATCACTATTTATCCACATGCAATGCCATAATAAACCTCATAAACATATCCCACACATCAAAACTTTATATAATTAAGATAATCAAAATCATAAACCAAGCATGACCAAATCAAAGAAGAGAAATCAAAAATCAAAGAAGAAAACTTACAAGATTAGGATAAGAACTAGTGAATCAAGCACAAACACACCCTTTAGGGTGTTGGCTGATTTTCGGACCAAGGCACAACCCAAACCAAATCAAGAATAGATTATAACCCTTCTAAATATTGTTATACACTTGCTTAAACCAAACCCCAATCAATTTTTTAAAAGCCCCAATTTAATTATGAAACCCTAACTTTTAATTCTTTGATTAATCATGAAATTGGATGAATTAAATCTCGGAGACACCTTAGGTTATCTTGAATTAGAGTCTTGAATACTTGAATTAGATCAAAAATGGAAAATTATTAATTGTTGGTGGTGATGGTGGTGAACCGTAAGATGAAGCAGGGAAAGAGAAGAGGGAAAATAAAAAAATGGGTGTCGTGTTTGTGTGTGTGTTTTGGGCCGGTCAATGGTTTTTATATTTCTTTTATTTATTTATTTATTGTGTATATTTAAATGGAAAGTGAAGGTTTATATGTAGACTATTGGTAAACATGGTAAGAATTTATACTTAATACAAAATCTACCAAAAATTTCTAAATACATAAAAATTAAATAAGGAGTGTTTGGTTATTGGTTTTGTAGGAACTAGTAAAAGGAAATGGGTATTTGGTTTTTAGTTTTGATGGAGCATAAAACAATTAAGAAGGGTGTTTGGTTCATGTATTATGTTTATAAATTATAATTTTATTTTTATTTTTCTAAAACATTTATACCACAATGACAATTAGTTAAAATATTAAAAATTATAAAAACACTATTTTGACGCGGTTTCGGCCAAACACGGATAAAAGTCAAAAAGTATTAAAATGAAAGATAAGTAATTTTTCGAAGCTAATATATGAATTTGTTGATTTCTTAAATGATTTAACGGATAAATATCCAAAGCACGACGCGGAAATAGTTAGAAACGACAATTTCCGTTAAAATGACTAAAAACAAAATTAATAGTTTTCATAGAAATTAAAAATAAAAATTAAAGCTCGGTTTAAATATTGATTTTAAATTCGGGTTGTTAAATGTACCCGGTCGGTGGTAGATTCGTGGTAAGTAGGGTGTCGAACACTTGAAGCGAGGTTAAATCTCTTAATTTATTTATATCTTTGTTTATCGAATCTAAGTTAATTCTAATCTAAGTCAAACCTATGCTAATCCTATGGTAGTTCTAATCCTAATTCTATCAGGTAAAAAGGGGGTTTCAGCCTGAGAGACTGGCACGGGTTTGGTTGGTGACTACAATCAATTCAAGACACTTTAACCCACACAAGCAAATTAACAGAAGATAAAAGAGCGGTCGAGCCTTATGATAGAAAACTCTATTAGCCATCATTATTCCGATTAGAAGTTGGTTTGTTTATTCAGTGCAATGATTACTTATCTTGAAGAGGCATAACATTCTTAGACTTAGGCGGGACTTACATCCTAAGACCTAGACACATAAATTATGCCACAATTAAAGCATCCGCATAAAGCATCTTATTTGCTGATTATAATCTATCTTAGGGATTAAAGCAATGGTGATCTTGTTAAACCCTTGCTCATAAAGACTTTACCCACTTACTGCTTAATGACAATTATAACACACCGTGTTTTAGGGTCAATGATGCTGTCAATAAATCCACAATGTATCTTTTGTATTGTACGCGTTTGCTTTAAATCGTAAACATTAAGTAAATCGCGTACGCTAAATATTAGCGTTCAATGTAAACGGGCATCAAACGATTAAATGTTTACATCAATCAAGTATTAAATAATTATTTTGAGAATAATTATGGTCTTTGTTCATTTTATTTTTATCAGATACGTAAAGTGTATACGTTTCGCGATAAATTGCATTTAGGCATACCTGGAACCACCAAAACTTTTTTACACTTCAACAAATACCCACATTTATACCCAATACCTAAAATTTATAAAATAACATCACATATATACATATAAAACCGGATATGGGATGAAAGATACAAAAGAAATATCTTACATTTCACCACTTGGTCTTTTGTACATCACTTGCCATTAAGCCTAGCCATACCTCCCATTCTTTTGACCAAGACTTCCTAAAAACCCTCATGGTGTCTCCTTGACTAGTCCTACATGTATTATACTTATAGATTGCAAGAGATGAGTTCACATAACACTTAACACTTAGAAAAATCAAAAAAATCTCTCCCTTTGTGCTCCTATAAGCCCACGGCTCAAAAACACCCCTTTAATAAATCCATACAAACTTTTCTACAACACATACAAGAATCACACATCATATCTAAGATACCATAAGATGATTTGAAGCATTGGTTAACCATTTAAAAGGATTGAAGCAAGAAAGGAAGGATTAGGGTTTCCTTGGAATAATTAGGGTTTCATTCTTGCAAGCTTGGATTTAAAGCCTAAACAAGGGTTTAGCACCTATTTCTCATCATCATTGTTCATCATAAGGTTATCTAAAAGCCTTTATCTTTTCATTTCATGAGTTTTTATGCATATGTTAGTTCTTTATAGCAAAATCACCATTAGGACACTTTTGAACATGTAAAATGGATTTTTACTTGTTATCATTGATTTGTACACTTATATACATGTTATATGAGTGATATTATAAGGTTATAAATGGATACATAAGTGTTTTACAATTTTGGTTAAGCTTAAAAAGTGTTAATGCAAGATTAGGGTTTTAAAGGTTTCTTAATATGTTACAAGTAAAAGTATTGCAAATGACTTATTAATCTTGTTTATGGACTTTTGTTTATGTTATATGAATACTAAAATAAGTTTATAATGGAATTATAACTATTGTACACACTTGGTTAATGTATAAAAAGTTCATATGTAAACTTGTTAAATTAGGGTTTCTTTAATAAGTTTTGATCAAAAGTGAGATTAAGACCTTGTTAACTTAGACAAATGGACAAACTATGGACTTATGGACTTTATTATATATATGACTTATGATATAAAGTGAGGTGGAAGACTTGTGGTAAATTTACAAAGGTAAAGAGTACATAAAACAAGCCTTATATAAAAGTGTACATATAGAACATAAAGGGGCTGTTTGGATTTCGAATTTCAAATAGTGAGTTTGATATTTTTAACAGATTATACACATTTCTAGGATTCCAAAATGATAAGAATCATAATTTTTCGATTAAAAACGAAGAAGTTATGAATTTCGCGAGTTTATATACTTAAAATGCATAAAAATACTTTTATAAAACCATTTTTATAAAAGTTACTGTTCATGACAGAAACATTTATTTTTGTAAACCTCATAAATATATAAAACTTTCAATTACGAGTACGTGCTCGAAAGAATCGCTAAAAATGGAGCTATAACGAATAAAATACAATGTTTACGGGTTTTACGATAACTAAAACTACAAAATAAGTTTATAACTGGTGTGAACAGTAAAAAGTACTATTCATCAGGGGACTAAAAATATAAAAATATCAAATATTGATAACTCGGCTTAATATGAAAACGTGGACATAAGAAACGCAAGAAACGGATTTGAAAAGCGAAAGCTACGCCAGTTTTACTACAACGGAAATTATAAATGTTTTAACTTATTAAACACAATTTTACCAAAACAATTAGATGGTGATTACATGTTTACATCTTTTATATAGCCTCTCCATCCCTCAAGCAGAACCAATAGCAATAAAGTTTATCATCAGACCTTTTACCTTTCATACAAAATTGTATTTTCCTTTAAAATTCTTGGTCTTCAGATCAGAAATGCTTCATTCCATCCAACATGAGCTTTTAAATATGTCATCATTTTGGATTCTTAGCTGAGTTCTTGTAAGTGTCTACTTCTGATTTTATGATCTCTTGTTGTGTGCAAGAAATTTCCTTTGAGCAGCAATAGTATCATGAAGTAATTTGGCTCTCTCTTTAATAGTGAACTTTTCTCTCTCTTCTTCTTAAAGCCTTGCGGCTAGAATGATATCAACTTCAATTCTAGCCTGGATATCATCATAATCTCTTATAAGTGCAGCCTTAGTAGCTTCCTCTTCAGCCAACTTTTTCTTTTCCTCTTTTGTTTCCCATTCCTCTTGAACCTTTTATGGCTATCTCTTCATTATTAGCATCATATCAAACTTACTTACAGCATCATTGACGCGCCATCAGATTCAGATCTGCCTCAGCTTCTTCCTCAAGAACTTTCTTGCCTTTATCTTTAGGATCAATCTTAGGAAGAGGCTTTAATGTTAACACTGATCTTGTTGATGTAGGCCTTGGTCTATCAAAGTCTTCAACATCTTTAATCTCAACTCCTTTTTGCTTAGCCTTATTTTGGCTCATGGATACCAGAAACTCAGCAATGGTTTCATCATCTCTAAAAAACTATTTGATTGAAGTGAGAGGGGTCTGGTTCCGTTAGATGTAGCATTTTCATCTGAATTCCATATTAAGCTTAGTAGTACCTTCATCAATCTTGTCGGTAACTAACTTTTGGCTTTGTCAGTACCATTCAACAGGTTTGACGTAACTAACTGATCTTCAATACTTCCACCCTTTTCAGTGTGAGTATCACTCAGTCTCCTGAAATCCATTGCAACAAAAATCCATCAAGATCATCAAAAGCTTGATCCGTGTGTGCTGTTGGTTTAGTATTTTTTGCAGTTTTCCTCCCCCTGTTTATAACAGACTCCTTCTACATCACTTTTTTTTGCATAGATTCTATCCTGCAATCTGAGTCCATCATGGAAATCACTCTTGCATGCAAGCGTATGGTGGTGTGTGATAACAAGTCTAGCCTTCTTCTTAAGCTTCTTGATCTGTGCCTTCAAATCTTTAATTTGTTTAGCTTGAATTGTGACTTGTTTACACAAAGAAACACAAAGATCATATACACTTTGGAGTGTCATGCCATCCTCATTCCCTGATAGGGATCTATCACTGGATGACTGACCTTCATGATTCCCACCAGAACCCTCTGGAGTGGATCATGAATAGGGAAAAGAAACAGGAGACGGTCAGGAGATGGATCAGAGCTGTGGCTTAGTTAGGTCTTCACATGGGTTGAGTAGGAGAGGATAATGTTGGGATTCAGATGGTCTTTCTGACATTCCCTGAAAAGTTTGTACCCTTTTAACCATAAATGACAAAACCTTACTAGCCAGGGCATTAATAGGGAAGTGATCTAAAGGAACAGGCACATTCTTCAACTGTGTAGCCAAAAAGACCGAAATAAATCTTGGATACATGACAAACTTTTTCTTTGCATCCAAGTGTCTCATCATACCATCAAAAAATTAATTTTGAAAATTGTATAGTTATGATTAGTTGCTAAGACAAATCACAGTTTTGGCATATAGTGAGAAATTTGATCCAAGAAGTGTCTTATTAGAACTTATTCAGTTGATTCAAGGTAATTAAAATGAAATTCCTGAGGCGAAAATAGGGCTTTATTAAAATGTTTAATACAATATAGGTCCCCCGTCATACCCCATTAGGCTTAAAAGTATCAAATATACCTTAATGTTCAAAGAACTATCCCATCACATCATCAAAAGAACATCCCTTCTTATAGATGGCATCTGAGATAGTCACAGGCTATCCAGCAACTGAGCGAAAACAACCTAACATTTATTGATTTGTTAGGATTTAAAAAACATCCATAACTGATCAACAAAGTAGTAGAGACTACAGGACTTATAGTTGATATCATAGTACATTGAGCTTTCTGAGTAAGAAAGTCCATAATCACAAGAACACAGCATTCCCACCATCTGTCAATAAAAAGCAATCATGATGTGATTAAGTCATGATTCAAGAGCAGCATACTTGACGAATTGATGGTTGTTCGGTGATGAAAAGATAGGGTTGTTGGAAGTAGAGCGCTTAGGAGATAGTAATGTGTGAAAATATGCAATTGAGATGGTTTATATAGGTCGAACAAAACCAAGAACAAAGACACAGTTACAATGTACACTTTAGACCCCTTGGCGTATTTCTCCCAACGACTTTAAAGCGGTACAGACTTTGCCTTCTGTTCTAACTATAATCCAATCGTGTACTAACTTTTTGTTAAACGAAAAATTGAAGAATTTTGGCACAATGACTCTTTAGTACCATCATAGCTCTCTTCAATTGCAATATATAACCCAAATACCTCTATGAAAAACATCACCATAACAAGATCTTCTGCGCACTGACCCAATCATACAAACTGTACAACAAATCATATTGGCCTAGCTTATGATGATCATCCCAATAGTACCAACCAAGAACTTAACCTGCTAACATAAAAAGCTTTGGTTAAAAGATCAGGTACATTAGCATCATTGTAAAATCTTTAGCACCTGATAAGTTACTTTTCATAAGCTACCCTAGATGAAGTTGGCGGTGCTAAATGTGCAATATGATTGTTTAGTGGAGGTTAAAAACTGAATCTTTACAATGCATATAGTACTCTCATACAATTTAGATCTTTGTGTTTATGAAATTGTGAACCCATAGTCTAACAAATGATTTTGAAATCCATAAAACTGCTCACATCAATTGCCATCAGCAATATATTCTGCATCTGTAGTAGAAGAAAGCCACCAATTGTCAGTTTTTTCAGCATGCATTGCCATGAAATAAGTCTCCTGCCAAGAAATTGTACAACCTCCGTTTTGTGGAATTCCTGTCAAGAATTTGTTCCAGCATATCACTATCAGATTAGGCTACTAGTCAAATAAAGAACACTCAAGATACCAAAGGCCCAGTTTGGTTTGCCTTTGAGGTACCTAATAGATTCTCTTCACAGCAATTAGATGGGATGGTCTTGGCGTTACCTGAAGACCTAGAACAAGCAACAAAGCTAGGCAAACATAATATCATGCCTAGAAGCAAACAAGTACATGTAAAGAGCCAACATGATCTTATAAAGGTGTACATCCACATCCCTAGCTACCTCATTCTTTGACCAATGCTTCTGGTCTCAATTGGTGTACTAGCAGTCTTTATACCTGCAAAATCAAACTTCTTTAGGATTTCTGCAACATACTTATCCTGACTTATAAAAATACCATCTTCTTTCTGTTTGACATTGATAATCCCAAAGAAGGTGAGCTTCTCCCCATAGAACTCATCAGAAACTACTCTTCCCTCAATGCCTCAAATTCATCACACCAAAAACCTACGGTAAACCAAAAATAATGTCATCCACATAAACTTGTACCAACATGATATCATTTTTGTCCTTCTTGATAAAAAGAGTCTTGTTAATAGTTCCTCTTCTGTTCTACTCTTCAACATGAAAGTAGATAAAATAGCATACCAGGCTCTAGGAGCTTGGTGTAAACCATAGAGGGCTTTCATAACTTTGTAGACCTTCTTAGGATACTTAGGATCTACAAAACCTGGAGGTTGAGACACATATACCTCCTCATCAATTTTGCCATAAAGGAAGGCACTCTTCACATCCATTCTTGATAGAACTCATGAATCTCATATAAGGAAGCAAATGCGTAAAAAGACCCAAAGATGCTTCCATCCTTGCACACAGGAGCAAAAACTCATCATAGTCAATCCCTTCCACTTGCCTATGTCCCGGAGCAAACAAACACCCACGCTTTACCTTATTTCTAACCACAACACCTCTTCTTCCTTCTGTATTTCTGAAAAACCATTTTGTTCCAATTGCCTTTATACCTATAAAGCAAATCTACAAGACTCCAAACTTTTTGTGCTTAAATTACAGCAGTTCATCCTGCATAGCATCAACCTAACTTGTATCATCACTGCAGTCAGATAACTTCTGTGATGTTTAATTTGAGACAAGAAACAAGCAAATAAACAATGCTGGAAGTCCTTATGATTATTTCTTCTCTACTTTTGAATATAACTTACAAAAGCATGGGCTCCAGAACTTTTGTGCACTTTGCTCCTTGTTTGAACTGCTGATTTAAGATCTCTAAGAATTTGATTTGAAGGATGAATAGAGTGATCCTTGATGTGAGACAGACTAACATTCACAATAGTTTCTAAATTTATGAAGTCAGCCACTGCACCCTCATCATCATAAGATGCTATTGGTAAAAATACCATCATTAGAAAGTCAGAAACTATCCTCACGAGCAGGTATTACAGAATCATCTTGTTCAGTATGGTATAACATGAAGATAGTCCACCAAAAAGGACTGACAATACTAAACTGGTTGTGCTAGCAGTAATAACTGTGTTAAGAACTAGCTAGCCTCTAGCTGTCCTATGCATGAGAATAAGCAAATCCTCAGATCTTGGGCAAAATCCTTTCTAAGAGCTTCAGCTGCATCATTTGCCTCCTTTTCTTATCTTTTAAGCTCATCTAAAAAGGCTTGATCCTCCTTATCTACTGGCTTCTCATTTGTCTTTAAATCAGTATTCTTAATAGGCTTTTCACCTTCATTCTTTGCTTCTGAGCTCTTGACTGTTGAAGTATAAGAAGACCATATTGGCAGTACAAAGTAGTCTTGAGCAGATTCAGCTTCCATTTCAGAATTTCCTGCATCAATCATCTCTATGTTTACCTGCAATATTGGAATAGCTCATTGGACCTGCATTTTTGTATCGCTGATTCACTGTTCTCACAAGGTATGAGGAATTCATTGAATCATTAAAATAAATCAAGAACAAACAGCTAATTTGGTCCTTTCCCTGCAACATTGGTTTAATTTTTCTAAAAGGTTATAAGCATGGTAATCTTCAACACTCTTGTGTATTCCTAAATTGTACACTTAAAAGCCTTGCTATTTAGAAGAATACCTTACTAAAAACCCTCCATTAGATTTCCCATCAAGCTTGCCCAGGGGTCTATGGTATTCAAGATGGTCACATGGCACCCAAACGGTCACTATATTGCTTATGATATGGTATTTTACCATTTATAATTACAAAAGGTGTCGTTATTTTGAGGTTTGTTCATTAAAACCCGATTAAGGACATAACCAGCATGCTAACTGCTCAACCCAAAAAGTGGTTAGAAAAAATAACGCTAGCATAGTTCTAGCATCCGCCCCATGCAATACGGGTCACTGTACTATCTTTCAGCAACTCCATTTATGTTGTGGAGTCTGGCATTACTGTATTCCCTCCTTGATCCCTTTGACCTACATAATTCAATAAAATCCATGTTCTTAAACTCTGATACCATTATCACATCTAATAGTTTTAACTTTTTGATTTAATTGGTTCTCAATTTATCTTATAAAGTCCTTAAGGATTCCACTAGTTTCATCCTTAGTTCTTAAGATAACACCCAACAAAACTTTCTAAAATCATCATTGAAAACAAGCAATAGTCTTATGTGTTAAGCTCCTTACAGATGTAGGTCCAAATAAATCCATATGCAGAAGCTGTAAGGGCTGACTAATAGAGCTCACTGATTTGGCCTTACAGGAGGCCTTGTGTTGCTTTCCTTTCTGACAAGCAACACAAGTGTGGTCATTTTGAAAAATCTTTGAAGGTAAACCTCTTACAAGGTTTCCATTACAATTTTGTTTTAAGTTTTTAAAGTTAACATGACCCAACCTCCTATGCCACATGTTAGATTCATCAACTGTGGCCTTTGCAATCAAACAAGCGTAACCTCACAAGGAACAGATGTTACTCTAGGTTTAAACTGTAAGCAAATGTTTTGTCTATGGACTCTAAGTAATACTTGATTTTCATCAGGTAAAATAAATTTGAAGATAACACAAGACATTTCAGTGTCCTTGAAGAGAACCTGTTTCTTCTTGTCACACAACAATGACACAGAAAAGAGAATTAAAATGCTGTAGATCTTTCACCAAGCACACAACCTGCAAAATCTAACATTCCTATATTGATTTTACCGAAGCCATTAATGGTAACCTTTACTACCTCCAAAGAAACAGGCATCATTAAAGTCTTGATATTCGGCAAGGTAGGACTTGTTTCCAGTCATGTGCCGTCGAAACAATCCACTATCAACAATCCCTTTGTTCTGTAAAGCTCTTTGTGGATAATCATGCACATTAAATAAGAGAGATTAGATTCTCTTAGGGACCCAACCTTTTTTTGGGCTTGGTTCTGCCCTATATAACTTTGAAAGTAACACAATTTTCTAGAATTTGATCCCCCATTGTGATTGTGAGACTTTGTTCCAGTTAATGATTTTGGATTCTCCAATTACAACCTTCTGAGGGCTTAACACAGTTTCCTTTTTCCCCAACATCACTAACTGCTTCATACCTCTCAGCAGTGATTACTTTTGATTTGAAAAAATTATGTTATTAGTGCTGTTGTTCTATTAAAGCGGCTTTAATAGGTGAAAAAGGTTTTATGAAAACTAGTTTTTGGTCTAACATCGATTTACAATAGGTTTTAATAGTATTTAACCTTTTTAAGCATCATTAGTTGGTACAGCCTGACATATAAAATTAATGCTAGTATTTATTTACAGTGTTGAGAACCGCTAAGTTTTAGCAGTAAATTATCTTGAATTCAGCCAGTTCTAGTTAGTACTGCTGCAAGGATACACAATTGTTTTGTGATTCATCTCTTTGCACATAGTCCACACTGGCCATATTATTTTTTGGCCTTTGACCAGACCCTACCCATCTCTTTTGTTCAATTACAGCTTGTTTAGCCATTCTTTTCTCATGGAAATCACAATCTCTAATTCAGAATGTGCTAAAACTACCACATACAAAACATGCCTTTTTGGTAAACCCATATCCCAAACCCAATTTTTAGACTTTAAACCACTACAATCCTTTTTGTCAGGTTTAAGGCTCTTACTACATGTGTTTTGTTCTTTAACAGTTTGCCTAGGAGTTTTTACATGCTTAACAGTATTAATAAAAGCAAAACTAGGTGTTTCTTGTTCTTTTGAGGGTACAGACACATGTTCATCATCACTATTTGATTCATACTCCTCAATGACAGGAGCATCAACTTTAGGTTGACTTACTACTTTGTTTTCATTGACAACTGGTTTAGGCATAGATTCATGTGTTTCTTTACTAGAATTGGATTCACAAGAATTAAAGTCACTGCTCCTAGCATCAGATTCACTAGGTTTAGATTGCTTTAGACCATAGGTAAATTGTGAGTCATCTATTTCTTTATAAGGTCCAGAAGGGATGTAGATCCTTGTCATTGGAGGGGGAACTGCATGCATCCCCTCTACATATCTATCATTCACAAGACTATCTTCTATATCACTCATCCTACTGACAAAAACACTTTGAAAAACTTCATTTTTATAACTTAAAACACCTTTATTATTTGATCGCCATAGCAACCCAGCTTTGTCCTTAACCAGCCCATCAGACTATGTAGCAAAATATTAAGGATTTTAAAAAAAGTAGTTGCCATTTTTTGTTGTAGGGCGGTACCTTAGCTTTTAATTCTTGGATTTTCTTATTCAACTTCTGCTAATAGTTTCTATGGTATGTTGTACAACAGTATATTAATTCAAAAACAATTTTCCATAAACTAATCTTTCCTCATACCAAAATAGAGACATTTGTTGAGGAGCGCAATGTGACTTGTGCTTCTACTTTCTTATAAAGCTTGAGTATATGCCCTGTAGTTTCTATACGATGCCTCACCAAGTTGGTTCCCGTTTGTTTCATCCATATATTTTTTAAGTTTATGGAATTAGGGGAAAAGGATTCTGACCTTTATTTTGAATAGGAAGTTACTCGTCTGTTCGAGCCTGAACTCTGAGAA
Organism: Tanacetum coccineum; assembly: GCA_026074375.1. Classification (NCBI taxonomy): domain Eukaryota; kingdom Viridiplantae; phylum Streptophyta; class Magnoliopsida; order Asterales; family Asteraceae; genus Tanacetum; species Tanacetum coccineum. Next base: position 27,527 of record BQNB010077907.1, read on the forward strand.
ATCCATTCAAAGCATAGTTCTCGTGCTCATCTCCAGAGTGACCTGGTCCAATCAACACCCTCTCCATCAATATACCAACGCATTAGATTCCTCCATGTTTACTAGATCTCCTCTGCATTGTCTTTATCTTATTTCCAGTGATTCCAAGCATCTCACCACCCTACTATCATGATTCCCTTTGGATCTGCACACCTCTAGCAAAATGCCCTGTCTTATGACAATTATAGCACTCGGACTATTTGGTTTTGTCAAAACCAACCAGGACCTTGGCATCAAATTGTAGCTTTTGACCTATTTTTTTGTAGAACTTCTTCATTCTCATGGAAATCATGGCCACCTGCCATTTCAAATCCATTTCTTCTAAATCAAACTCATCAAGCTGTTCCAAATCCTCATGATCTAATTGTGGACAACTGGATTGATTAGCAAGGAAGGAGTATGGTGAAGGATGTTCACATTATGAGTTATGACCAGAAGAATTAGAAACACCATAAGCATACAACATCATTAGTAACAGCTAGTGTTCTTTGAACCAAAATGCCACATTCTGTGTGCTAGAGGATGATGTAGTAGAGCCTTTAACATCAGACTCAAAGACTCTAAGATTATTATACAGATCATCAAAACTGAGACTGTCCACTCCTGGCTTGGTCCTCATGATTAAGGAAACTTAAGACCAGGCAGAAGGTAGAGACCTAATAGAACTCTGATTTGCATCTTAGTAGAGACCCTTCACCATGTGAAATTTCTATTTGACTCAGGAAGACTCTGAAACCTGATCAAGCTCTATATGTAGCCCTTCTGAGTTTGATACATAAAAGGAATCATCAAACTGGTAGCTTATAGACAATACTTCTGGCATCTTCTATATTTTGGGATTCACTTTGCCAACCAAATCTATATTTGATAGCTTCCCACATCACTTTTGCATCATCTATTTGTGAAATTTAGCAAGAAGAAATCTGGTAAAGCCATAACAAGTGGATGCCTTTCTTTTCTTTCTCTTCTCTGGCTAAAAAGTTTCTTTGCAGTCTTGGGAGGCAGAACCTATAATACACCATTTTATCAGTTGAGACACTCGACATACCATTAGCCTCCTTGACTTCCCAATAGTATAGTCTGTATGGGCGAAATTAATGTTCCATTTTTCATAGTGCCATATATCATGAATCTCCCTTATTTAAGAATAGGAGTTTGATGGTTAAGAAGTATGAGGGCTTGGTGTGTTAGTGATATGTGTTTGTGGAAGATGTGTGTGGAGGTTGAGTACCATATCCTCCTCATATCCAGCCAACATAAGCTATGAAAGTGTAGGATGGATTACAAACTGGTGGTGTTTTATAGTTCTTCTATCCTCAGAGTACTCTCTACATGCACAGATCCCAACTTTGAAGATCCTTTAATATAAAGTAACTTACGAACCGCTGTAAATAGAAGTAGCCAATCAGGATAGCTTTCCAAACCAACACATGAGACCCAAAGACCCTCAACACTATCATTTAATCGAAAACTAACTAATAAAGCCAAGAATAACAATGAATATAATAACAAAACTTTTATGTATTAATCTGCTAAACGATTACAGATTACAAACAATATAGATTACTTAGTAGGTGTATATATATCTCATTTCTAATGCCGTAGGGTTCCTTTTTAGAGACCAAGAATCAACCCTAACAGACTACAAAACGCGTAAAAGAAAAAGCATATATTTTCCTACAATAACTTAATGCATATCTCAAAAACTAACAAACCTTTTGTACTAGACTGTACAAACTAATACTAACGCGTACAAACAATACTGACAGTACAAACATAACTTTCAGACTAACTAGTACAACTGAACGGAACTAAGTCAGGGAAAACATATTCCCCAACAAAACTCATACAATGATTAGAACTTATTAGTTAGTACTAAGCCACTACCTTCTACCGTACAAAACCCAATCAATCTATGCAAAGCAGGACGTTTAATAATATTGATGCCTATTTGTATCCACCCTATATACAAAACTATATTGATATGCTATCCTGGACTCTTAGCCTACGCCCAAACAACACCACAGTTTGCAGCTATTTAAATATGTAGAACTAGACCCCAGTTAATGATTTGACGCATACTAAGCACTAAACAAGTATAAATTGATAAACATAAACAAGCATACAACGATAAATTAAGCAATCGAGATATAAACAAAACCAAGCATTCAGATCTTCATAATAATGGCTAATACCCGAAGGTATTAGCCTTCAAACATCATAATTAAAACAAGTGTAATTGTCTTAGCCAAGGTAAACTAACCGAGTTAACGAATGATACCAAAAACTAAACGATTACAAAAGTATAAGAAATTACACGTTGTCTTCTATGGATTGGAATGCGTTGCAAGATCTCTTATGCGCTTTTTCTCCTCTGAAAATCGACTTTTATGGTTTAGGTATCGAGAATATGATTTAGCACACCTAAAACTCATTTTTGAGTTTTATATTTATACTGTCTAGAAGTCGGTTTGATACGGCGTATCCAATGGGTTGGATACGGCGTATTGGAGTTTCTTCGAGTAGGGACCACGCATGATATCTTCTTGAATATTCACATGTCATATATCCAATACGGCGTATTGGTCTTCTCTGGATATGACTTATTGGGCTTCTTTTCTTCGTGGTCTTTGGTGAGTGCAGGCACGTATCTTCCTTAATGGATACGGGGTATTGGTAGTCAGAATCATTAATCTTCAAAATATCTTCGTTTAAGCTCCAGAATGCGCGCCTTTTGCTAATATTCATCATGTACTTCGTAATTACTGCAATTCTCAAATATAAATGATTAAGTAACAATTCTCTGCAATAATTATATAAAATGGGTTAATTACATGGGATAAATGATGCTATAAATAAATGTTATTTGATGTCATTAAATATCCCCCACTTAAATCTTACTTGTCCTCAAGTAGCCTTTAGAAGTTCATAAAAATGTATCCCTAAGGATATTTTCCGTTAAAGCATTTAATTGCTCGGTCGTGACGAGTATTCTATCATAAGCTTGGCAAGGATACACATCTCCACCGCTAAAGCTAAAAAGTAACAAGTAAATAAAGGTAAATATGGGTTTGTATGATAAGGCTTAGGGTTGATTACTCTAACTAATCTTTATCGATACCAATATTCCAG
>BQNB010077908.1:5895-30697 GCA_026074375.1 Tanacetum coccineum
TGATTGTTGATTTTTACACTTATTTATATATTTTATATTTTATTATATATTATATATATTTACAGTGTGAATTTCACTCAATCATAGGCCTTGGCTTGATGGGCTTATCCATGGGCCTTGGTCTAACTACCTATGTAAGTTTCTAAAAATTACTTAACGAGCTAACGACTGTTATCTATGGAAGTGACCGACACTTTCGTGTTCCTAACAAATGCAAACTGCATTTTGATGGTTAATTTGCAGCAAGCATCGACATCAGGTACTCGGACTGACAAAGCTCCCGTCTATGACTCGGACGGATCAGCTGAGGTACACAACTATGAAAATATCTATGATAATGAGATATTTAATATGTTTACTCAAGAGGAGCAGTATACTGAGCTACTCAAACCCATTCCTGAACCACACCAAGTACAACAGAATGATAGTAATGTTATTTCTGAGAGTTCTAGTGTGGAACAAGATGGGGGAACAGAAGATCAACATCTTGCAACTGTTGAGGAAACACGTGCTTATTTTGAATCATTATATAATTATTTAGCAATTGAAGTTGAAAAGGTCAACTCGGTCAATCACAAAATGAAAGAAACAAATGTTGATTTGACCACTGAGCTTGCTAGATATAAAAATCAAGAAAAGTGTTATGAAATTAGTCAAGAAAAATATGACAAACTTGAAAGATGTTATCAAAAGTTTGTTTATCAAGAACAATGTCTTACAAAAAAGATAAATGCACTTCACTTAAGTTCTAAGTTCCGAAAACAAATAACGACTTTGAATGAGGAAATTGCAAATTTAAATAACTCGCTTTCAAAAGAAAATTCAACTGTGTCTTCTCTTCAAGAAGAAAAGAAAAGGCTGAAGTCTGATTTCAAAATACAGGAAGACGAGCTTCTTGATAAACTAATTCAACTTGAGAATAAAATTAAGGAATTAGATAATATTATACTGGTAAAAACTAGGTAAATCGATTCAAATGATGCAACAATGCATTCACCAAGGCCAGACTCGTTTTAACCATCCCAAACAGAAAATGGCTTTGGTTATCCAAAATATTTTTATCTCAACAAGCTCAGCATAAAGTTGGGATCAAAAGACATCATGAATGAACTTGGAGTCAATACTGCCAAGTTATTGTTGTTTGGATAAAAGTTTAAATGTTGCTGGGTTATAACTGCAGAAAGATACAACAGCAGACAGATTTCTACTGTCAAAAGGATAAAGACAAGAGAAAGGATTAAGTGTTTATCAAGATTACTTACGAGATAAGATCAAGATTGCTTATGTGATAAGTATGAGATATTTTTGTAAAAGATACGTATAAGTTATTTGTTTAGAAGATCATGATAACTTAGGAAAATATTGTAATCTCATTAGGACTCCTTGGTGTATAAAAGGAGGTCCTTGTGTATAGAATTAGATATCTAGAAATTGTTTTGTTTTGATATTCTTAGCTTCAAGGTTTTGTAAACCCTAACACTATTAAGAGTGTTCGTATTATATTGAGGCTGAAAGTTTGGTAAACTGTTTGTTATTGATCTTATTCATTACTGTTTCATTGAAATTCTTCTTAGTATCATTGACTAGATTTCACATAGGCTTTGATAGTCACAATCAAAGTTTCTATCATAGTTGTTTTGGATTTATTCAATACAACTTAGCCTTATACAAGCTAAGGGATTAAAGATCTATTCTATTGGGATCAACAAGTGGTATTAGAGCTTTTGAGAAGCTTTGAATAAGAAGAAATTTTACTACACACAAGATTTACTTTTTCATGAAGCAATGGATACTCAATCTACTCAAACCATCAAGCTACCCATACTCCAACCTGGTGAGTATGATCTCTGGAAGATGAGGATGGAGCAGTACCTACAGTGTATTGATTACACTCTATGGGAGATCATAGAAAATGGTAATGCACCCATAGTAACAAAAACTGTTGATGGTAAGGAGACTGTTATCCTTCCTACAAGTGTTAAAGAGAAGGCACAAAGAAGGGCAGAGATGAAGGCAAGAAGCACTTTGTTGATGGCCTTACCTAATGAGCATCAATTAAAGTTCAACTCATACAATGATGCTAAGACACTAATGCAGGCTATTAAGAACAGATTTAGAGGTAATACTGCTACAAAGAAAACTCAAAAAAATCTTCTGAAGTAGCAATATGAAAACTTTACTACATCCAGCACATAAGTGATTGAGCAAACCTATGAAAGGCTTCAAAAGATAATTAGTCAATTGGAGATGCATGGTGAAGTTATCCCTCAAGAAGACATTAATCAGAAGTTCTTAAGAAGTTTGTCACAAGAATGTACTATGCATACTATTGTGTGGAGGAACAAACCAGAGATTAAGACATTGAGCTTGGATGACCTCTTCAACAACCTAAAGGTTTATAAATCAGAGGTCAAAGGGACATCTAGCTCAACCACAAACTCACACAATGTAGCCTTTCTGTCCTTTAGCAGCACTAACAGTGCAACTAGAGCAGTTAATACTGCTCAGGGTGTTAATACTGCTAGCACTCAAGGTGCTACTGATAGCTCAACAACTGTTGAAAATTTGAGTGATGCTGTGATTTATTCCTTCTTTGCTAGCCAACCAAGTATTCCACAGCTTGATAATGAAGATCTACAACAAATCCATCCTGATGATCTAGAAGAGATGGACTTGAGGTGGAACATTGCTATGCTGACTATGAGGGCAAGAAGATTCCTAAAGAATACTGGAAGGAAGCTGGACATGGCCAACAAAGAAAGAATTGGGTTTGAAAAATCCAAGGTGGAGTGTTTCAACTGCCATAAGAGAGGACACTTTACAAGGGAGTGCAGGGCACCCAGGAATCAAGATAGCAGGAACAGGAAGCCTACCAGAAGGACTATGTCAGTTAAGGAAAATACTTCAAATGCCTTAGTGTCTCAGTGTGATGGCTTTGGCTATGATTGGAGTGACCAAGCAGAAGAAGGTCCAACCAATTTTGCTCTCATGGCTTATTCTTCAACAAGTTTAAGTTCTTCTACAAACTCTGAGGTATCTAATGACTCAAATTGTTGTTCATCTTGTTTAGAATGTGTAAAAGATCTAAAAGAACAAAATGAACAATTAGTTAAAGACTTAAGAACAACTAGGATAAGTGTTGTCTCTTATAAAACTAGTTTAGAATCTGTAGAAGCTAGACTGTTAGTCTTTAAGAAAAATGAGTATGTGTATGAGGAAGATATAAAACTCTTAAAACGTGAAATCTATTTAAAAGATTTAGATATTACAGAGCTTAAAAAGAAGTTAGAGTTGGCTACAAAAGAAAAAGATGAGGTTCAACTTACAATACAAAAATTTGAAAATTCATCAAAAAACCTAAGTAAACTTCTAGACAGACAGATAATGGATAAGTGTAAAATAGTATTAGGGTATAATGCTGTCCTACCTCCCTATACTGGGAATTTTATGCCACTAAAACCTGATTTAGTTTATCCTAGTCTAGATGATTTTGTTGATGTGAATGAGTTTGTTAGTGAGTCTGTAGTAGACAAGCTTACTGTTGAGACTAATGAACCTAAGACTTCTAGGAAAGAAAATAGAGCCCCAATTTGAGGATTATGTGTCTGAAAGTGAGGAAGAAGATGAGCCTAAATTTCAAACAGTTAAGCCTAATTTTACTAAAATTGAGTTTGTTAAACCTAAAACTGATAGGAAACCTGTTGAGCAAATTAGGCAAGACACATACAGTCCATCTTTCAGTCCATCTAGAAGTCCTAGGGGAAACAAGAGAAACTGGAACCAACAGATGTCTCAAAAATTAGGGAGTAATTTTGAGATGTTCAACAAAGCTTGTCATGTGTGTGGTAGTTTTGATCATTTGAAGAATGATTGCAATAACTGGTATAATAATCAAAGGTTTGCAAAACCAGTTTGGACCAATGTTCAAAGGGTGAACAAACAGAATTTCTCTAAATTAACTCACCCCAGTCCAAAAAGGAACATGGTTCCAAGAACAGTCTTAACTAGGTCTGGCCCAATTTCACTTAATACTGCTAGACCAGTTAATACTGTTCAACCAAGAACAGCATGAAACAATGTTATTATTAATGATATTTCACTGCTAGAAGGGCTTTTAAACAAAAATAACAGCAGATATACCGTAATTTCACTAAAAGTTTTATATAATAAGGGAATAAGAGTAAATACTGCTAGCCCAAAAGCAGCTTCTAGTGCTATTAAGGGAACACAGGAATGTTGATTAATGGCCTCAGCATGTTGGTTTGGAGCCCAAAGCACAAGTTTTAGATTCCATGTCTCCAGAAACAATGGTGCCATCAATGTCCTTTAAAAGATTAAACTATATTGATGCACAGGCAGATCAAGTCATTCTGGTTTGGGTCCCCAAAAGAAACGCATTCTTCCTATTCATTATGTGCGCAATCCACAACAGATTTGAAGATAAAGGAGTGTTATTATTTTAGTCACCCCCCCCCCCCCCCCCCCCCATTAGCATCGAGATGCTTAGGCACATGACAGGAAACAAATCCTATCTTACAGATTATGAAGAAATTGATGGAGGATTTGTTGCCTTTGGATGTAACCCCAATGGAGGGAAAATTACTAGGAAAGGTAAAATAAGAAGTGGTAAATTAGATTTTGAAGATGTGTATTTTGTAAAGGAACTAAAGTTTAACCTCTACAGTGTCTCATAAATGTGTGATAAGAAGAATAATGTTCTTTTTACTGATACTGAATGTGTTGTTTTGTCTCCAACTTTAATCTTAAACTATGAACTCATGGTTTTGCTTAAAGTTTCTAGAAAGGATAAACATGTCCAGTGTTGATTTATAAGGATTTATCCTCAAGGAGGTCTCACTTGTCTCTTTGCAAAAGCCACACAGATGAATCTAATCTTTGCCATAGGAAGCTTGGACCTGTACAATTTCAAAACAATGAATTCAAAACTAGTTAGGGAAACCTTGTAAGAGGTTTACCTTCAAAACTTTTAAAATAATCAAATCTGTGTTGCTTTGTCGAAGGGAAAGCACACAGCGCTTCTCGGTAAGACCAAAATAGTCAGTTTCATCAGCAACCATTACAACTGTTGCACATGGATTTGTGTGGCCCAACATTTGTACACGAGTTAATAAAAAAGATGTATTGCTAGTTGTCAGATGATTATAGTAGGTTTATTGGGTTTTCTTTTTAGTCACTACGGATGAAACTAGTAAATCCATAAACATTTATAACAGCATCGAAAATCTATAGACCTATAGGTAAAAGTGATTAGATGTGACAATGGATGAATTTAAGAATGGTTGTCAGAATCCCGTCTGTGAAATGAAGGGAATAGAGGGATATCGTGTGCTAGGACATCACAACATAAATGGAGTAGCAATAAGGAACAAATAAGACACTAATACAGGCTGTACGCCTCTGCTAGCTGATTCAAAATTGCCAACAACTTTCTGGGCTGAAGTAGTTAATACTGCTTGTTATATCCCACAATAGGGTGCATAGTTATCCATGAGCATCACAAACAGCCCTTATGAACTTTTTCTAGGTAGAACACTTGCCTTAAGCTTCTGAGACCATTTTGGTGTTCCTTTTTACAATCCTTAGTACATAGATCACTAGGTACATTTATGGAAGCTGATGAGGGTTCTTTGTCTGATACTTACCAATATCAAGCATTCAGAGTATTAAAAGTAGAACTAGGGATAGTAGCAGAGCAAATGCATTATTATTTAGTGAGGAATGCATAGTATATTGCAAGAAGTGGCACCTCATTGGCTTTTTAATAGAGATGCATACCAAAATCTTTGAACTATAAGCAGTTGTTGCAGGGATAATTAATGTTAATGTAGTACAAAGCATGTGATGATGCAGGTAAAGCTAGAATGGAGACAGTACTTGGCAAAGATTACATTCTGCTACCAATGTGGCCTGCTGATCCACTATTCTCTTAGAATTCAAAGGATTCTCCTGATGTTGGATTCAAACCCAATAGGAGGAAGAAAAGATAGATACTACAGATTCTAGGGAATGAAAATGAAGCTTCCGGGAAAGATGTGAGTTAAAGTACGAGGAGCCAAGAGAGGATCAAGAGTTAAAGAGTTTGATGTAGTATTAACAGCCTAACAATATTATACTGCTAGTGATAGAACAACACTAACAAAGTTAATGTGTTCGGTCAACTGTTCATGTGCTGCATAGAAGTTAATGTTGTTTGTAGTCCAAAATCAAGCATTGAACTTCCAAATGATCCAAATATGCCTAAATTAGAAGATATTGTTTATTCGGATAATGATGAAGATGTTGGTGCAGAGGCTGACATGAACAATTTAGATGCATTTATGCCTATCGGTCCTATTCTAACTACAAGAATACACAAAGATCATCCAGTTGACCAAATTATTGGAGACTTGAATTCAGTACCGCAAACAAGAAGAATGATAAAGAATTGATAAGAACATGGGCGATTCTGTTTAGTTCAGAGTTCCTCAAAGAAACAAACCATAAGACTTTCAAAATTGTTAGTTTGATTGCTTTTTATACAGAGAACCAAGAAGGTAATCCAAGCATTAAAGGATCTAAGTTGGATAGAAGCTATGCAGGATGAGCTTCTACAATTCAAATTACAAAAGGTTTGGACCCTAGTGGATTTACCAAATGGCAAAAGGGCCGTAGGCACTAAATGGGTTTACAGGAACAAGAAGGATGAAAGAAGTATTGTGATTAAGAATAAAGTAAGATTGGTTGCACAAGGATACACACAAGAAGAAGAAATAGACTATGATGAGGTTTTTTCTCTTGTTGCCAGAATTGAAGCAGTTAGGCTATTCTTAGCCTATGCCTCATTTAAAGACTTTGTGGTGTACCAGATAGATGTCAAGAGTGCTTTTCTATATGAAAGATTGCAAGAGGCACGTCTATGTTGTCAACACTAGGATTTGCCGATTCAGATTCCCCTGATAAGTATTAAAACAGTAGGAAAGGCTTTTATGGATTGCATCAAGCTCCATATAGTTGGTCTGAAACCCTTGTCAATTATTTAATAGACAATCGGGTTTTAGAGAGGAAGATAGGAACAGACTCTTGTTATCAAACGGGACAAAGGTGATATTTCTGTTAGTTCAAGTGTATGTCGCTGATATCATTTTGTAGACAAGAAGCAGTCTGCACAGAAGTTTGAGAAGATGATGCATAAGAAAGAATTTCACCGAGCTCTATGGGTGAACTCACACTCTTTCTAGGTGCCACGTGAAGCGAAGGAGATAGGTTTTTATCAGTCAAGACCAGTATGTGACTGAGTTGACGAAATTTGGTTTTACTGATGTCAAACAGCAAGAACACTATGGAAACCCAAAAGCTGATCTTATGTTATGCGAGTCTATGCTTAGTGCTCAGGACTGATATGATCCTGATTGGATCATTGATGTATTAACTTCTTCAAGGCTTGATCTTATGGTTGTGTGTGTGCTTATGCAAGATTCCAAGTCAATCCTGAAAGTTCACATTTTCATGTTGTGAAAAGGATCTTTAGATACTTAAAAGGTCAGCCTAAATTAGGCATTTGGTATCCCAAGGACTCACCTTTTGATTTGGTAGCATTAGACAGTGACTATGCAGGAGCTAGTTTAGATAGGAAATCACACTGGAGCGGTTGTTCATTCCTAGAGTATAGACTAAATTCATGGCATGCAAGAAGCAGACTGTGGTTACTAATTCCCCACTGAAGCTGAGATATTAGCTGCTTCCAATTGCTGTAGACAGGTACTATGGATCCAACAATCAATTGTGGATTATGGAATATCAACATTTATGCAGACTAGATTCATATTGATAATGAGATTACTATCTGCATAGTAAAGAACCCTGTTTTTCACTCAAAGACAAAACACATTGAGATTAGGCATCACTTTATCAGAGATTCTTATGAGAAGAAGTTTATCCAGATGATTAAGATTCACACAGACAAGAATGTTGCATATTTGCTTACAAAAGCATTTGATGTAAGTAGATTTCAATATTTGATTGCTAGCGTTGGAATGCTAAATCTTTAAAGTCCTGATTAAGAAAATGGTAAGGTAAATGAATAGAGAGAATTAGTGAGATTAAAAATAGAAAGAGAGATGTGTGATAAAAACAGACAGAGCGATTATGAGCTTAAAAGGAATTGAGAGAAACTAAAAACAGGACAGAGAGGAATTGTGAGCTAAAGAATGAGAGAATCAACAATAGAAAAGAGAATTTATAAGTTAAAATATTAAGTGAATGATGGACATGTGTTTAGAGAAGGATTGGAGTTCAACGCTGGTAATTCAAGTAATGCTGCTAAGCATAAACTTAGTGCTGCTAGAAAAAGTTAATGCTGCTAGGCATAACTTACTACTGTTGGTTGTAGGTTAATGCTGCTAGGCTTAATTTCCTACTGAGTTACTACTGATGGGTTACTTACTACTGCTAGTTGAAAGTTAATGCTGCTAGGCATCAACTCTACATGCTGGTGAACGTTAATGCTGTGAGGGTATTTTCTAATACTTTTGATTAAGAATTTCAATCACTCTTTCACACGGATTTTATCTTTCATATCTCCTCTAATCAAAAATTAACTCAATTTCATCATTCTTCATCAAAAACTCACACAATGTTCGGATTTAAGTTTGCTAATACTCACAATTTAGTTGACATTTTTGAGAAACCCACTAAAAGTAAAGGTTTGAGGGGATCGTTGATTTTTGAATGCAACCCTATAAATATGCTTTAACCGCTTAATTTACATCTATTGTTCTGTGTTATCACAGTTCTAGGATATTGTTAAAGCAAAAACGGTTAATGGGACGTACAATGCAAGCCTAGTGGCTACGAAGAAGGTGATTATAACTGAATCCAACAATAAGAGAGATCTTCAATTGGGAGAAGCGGGGGGATGAAGGTACTGATGGTCTACCCAATGTACTATTTTGAGCAGCTCGCACTATAGGTTTGGGAAAAACTTTCTCCGAAGCTTACCTTATACAAGGTCATTCTTTTCTCCTAAATGGACGCCACCAACCCCACACAACAAACCCCCCCCCCCCCCCCCCCCCCCCCACCCCCCCCCCCCCCCCCCCCCCCCCCCCAAATTTTAATTCATACAATTTTGCAATGCTAAGATTGCTAAGACTACTATATGGAACGCATTTAGTAGCATTATGGCCTATGCAATAATTTGCTTCGCAAACCCAAAAATTTAACTTTTCCAGTTATCTTTGATAATATGGTGAGATGTTGATAGGTATTCGGTTAAAATTTTGGATGCTATCAGAGATTCGTAAAGTATTTTGTGAAATAAACAGTGGGAAAAGTCACATCATAAAAGGTATATGTTACCCCTGTCACTAAGAGATATTAGGAACATGGAGAGGGAAAGGAAAGGTTTTTCTGGAAGAGTTACCTCTTTATTTCAAACTATGATGGTTTAAGCTCATAAAGAAATGGGTGAAGGTTCATAAATAACAACTGATCCCTATCATACACCCATCATTACTCAACCATCATCAATCCACCACAGAGGCAGCACCAAATTAGGAAGTCCTTGAAAACGCACACTGAGGATTCCTCAGCTAGTGGTTCTATTGTAATGTACCAGATGAAAATGTACCTACAACTTCTAATGATCCACTGCTCAGTGGTGAGGATAGACTGAAACTTACTGAATTGATGGACTTATGGTCAACTTACAATGAATGTTCTTGACTTTGGAGAAGGCCATACCTGCTCAAGATAGAGAAATTGTAGTCTAAGAAGAAGGTCAAGAAGACTAGAAGAGGAGACTAAGTCAAGAACTTCGGCTCAAAAGTAAGGACAGGTTGTTTAGTCGAAGGGTAGAATCCTTTGATGAAGCTAGTTTGGGTGATCAGGAGGATGCATCCAAACAGGGGAGGAGAATAGCTGATATTGATGATGATGCAGAGGTTACATTGATTGATGAGACTACGGGGAGAAATGATGTAAAACTACTGTTTGCTACAGGTGTTTTAGATGCTGCAGGAAAGTGAGTGAAGGTAGATGTACTACTGAAGTTACTACTCAAAAGTGCTACAACAACAATTGTGATGAATTGACCTGTCTTCAGACTTTAATTAGAGATCAACGGGCAACCCAAAGTAGAGGATGGTTATGATTCAAGAGCCAAGCGAATTATATCTACAACAACACAAAACACCCAGCCTGCACTCAACCTTCACCTGATAAGCAAGGCAAAATGATGAGTCTGAGAAGCCTTTGAAGAAGAAGGATCAGATTATGTAAAGCTCAATTACAAGCTGAATTAGAAGAAGAAGAAGAGAGGCTTACAAGATAAAAGGAAGAAGAAGCCAACATAGCTTTATTGATATCATGGGATAAACACACACGCGATGATGGATGTTGCTATCAAATGGCTCAAACAATCTACAAGCCAAAGAACACAAGAGCAGTTGAGTATTAAAGAAAAGTCAAAGTTGTTTATACAACTCTTAAAAGCTAGAAAGAAACACTTTGCAGAAATGAGGGCAAGAGAAAAGAGGAACAAACCACCAACTCAAGCTCAACAAAGAAAGTTATATTATAACTATCTAAAAAACATGGAAGGATACACTCGGAAACGTTGAAAGCTTCCAGTTTGAAGTATCAAGGACATGTTTGACAAAGCTTTCAAAAGAGTTAACACTTTTGTTAACTACAAAACAGAGTTTTTTTTTTAGTTGGTGTATTTATTACCCCCCCTTTACTAGGTTAAAGGTAGTAAAAGAGACCCGGGATAGTACTAAGAGCATGCAACATAGCTAGAACAAGAAGTAGCTAAGAAGCAAAAGATAGATGATGCTAAAGTGGATGATGATCAGGAAGAAGCTAGGATGAAAAACTTATGAAACATTGATCTGATGAAGAAAGAAGTAGCCAATTGATGCTATCTTTGGGCCAGTCAAACGCCTTCATATTGTTGGCTGGATGATAATCAAGAAGAAAAATTAGCCCATTTTCGATTATTAGTAGTTATGAGAAGTTCTAAAAGGTACTCAGCCTTTATTTCATATGCTTAGGAATTTTGACAGAGAAGATTTGGAAACTCTGTGGAAACTGGTGAAAGCTAAGCATGGGTCAACAAGGCCAGAGGAGGGCTATGAGAGAGTGTTATAGGGGGATCTAATAACAATGTTTGAACCTGATGTAGAAGTTAGTATGAGGACTCTACAAAACTTGATAAAAGTGTTGATATGAAGCATATTTTATTCCTTGATAGAGTACTACGTTTCTGAGGTTCCTTGTATGTTAGTTTATTGTTCTTCAATCATGGTGAATGAAATTCCTCCTGATCATGTAGATGATGTACCCATTGTTGAGCCTAATCAACACGATGATGTTCATGTTGTTCCTGAGCCTGTCTTAGAGGATGAAGATGAGGACCCGGAAGAAGAAGAATTTAAGGAAGAAGAAGAACCCCAAGAAGAAGATGATATAGAAGTTGGCATCGAGGAAGATGAGAATGAGCTAGAGTTGACATATCCTTATGAATAGATGGATCCTCTTAACCCTCCGCCGCCTGCTTCTGAGTTAGAATTTGAGAATGTGACTGAGGTTTAGAACCCGATTGAGCACGAGGATGAGACTGTTCCTGCTAGCGTCCATGAGGTAGGTGAATCGTCTACTGCTCCTTTTCTTTAAGAGGACAGTGATGGTCTATTTCCTGGTCTCATGAGGAGGGACATTAACTCTCTTTTTGGTCGGATGGCTTCTCTTTCAAGACGACTATGTGGTCGTGAAATGGCGCATGCATTAGTCGAGAAGAAAGGAAAAGAAAAGGACGAGTATTATGGTAAGTTGATTTTGGATTTAGGTAATAAAGTGCGTTCTAGTGTGGAGCAAGGAACGGCTGCAATGGAAAAGCTGGTTGAAAGGCTTGGTAACGCTGAAGAAAAAGTTGAGTGTAAGAAGTTGAAGAAGGAACTTGAAGAAGCAAGGTTTAGCAACACATTCCTTCGTATACAGAACGAACGACTTGAGAGAGATCTCTATTGGACTAGAGTTCGAACTCATGAGTTCTATCAAGAGATGATTCGTAGAGGATTTGTGGTTGAATAAAGACCGAATGAAGCTATCGATGTTCCGATTAAAGATGAAAAGAGTCCTTCATCTGAGCCACATGGATCTCCTCGTGATTCTTAGTAGTTTGGTTTCAATTGTGGTATCTTTATTGTGTAATCACTAAACTAAATCCTCAGTTAGTAGACTTGATGCTATTGGTTGTAACGATTTGTATCATTTCATGAAACAATGCAACTATGTATTAACTCTTTGGTGATGAAAAATGAATGACTATCTTTTGATTACTACTTGATGTTGTGTGACTCCCCCTCTACGTTTTTCAAATTAATGCTTGACGTAATACTGTTCAACCAAGAACAGCAGTGAATAATGCAGGACCCATGAAAAATGTTATTAATAATGCATATTCAATTGCTAGAAGGCCTTTAAAAAAAATAACAGTAGCTAATAACAGTAATTTTACTAAAAAAGTTAATACTGTTAAGGGAACAAAGGTTAATACTGCTAGGCCAAAAGCAGTTCTTAGTGCTGTTAAGGGAAACAAGGGAAATGCTGTTAAGGCCTCAGCATGTTGGGTTTGGAGACCAAAGCACAAAGTTTTAGACCATGTCTCCAGAAACAATGGTGCATCAATGTCCTTTAAAAGATTTGACTATATTGATGCACAAGGCAGATCCAAGTCAGTAATGGCTTGGGTCCCCAAAAGAAACTAATTTTTCTACCATTATGTGCAGGGCAATCCACAACAAGATTTGAAGGATAAAGGAGTGATTGACAGTGGATGCTCTAGGCACATGACATGAAACAGATCCTATCTTACAGATTATGAAGAAATTGATGGAGGATTTGTTGCCTTTGGAGGTAATTCCAAAGGAGGGAAAATTACTGGGAAAGGTAAAATAAGAACTAGTAAATTAGATTTTGAAGATGTGTATTTTGTAAAGGAACTAAAGTTTAACCTCTTTAGTGTCTCACAAATGTGTGACAAAAGAAACCAATGTTTCTTTTTAGTGACACTGAATGTGTTGTTCTGTCTCCAGACTTTAAGTTAACTGATGAAAGTCATGTTTTGCTTAAAGTTCCTAGAAAGGATAACATGTACAGTGTTGATTTAAAGAATGTTGTTCCTCAAGGAGGTATCACTTGTCTCTTTGCAAAAGCCACATCAGATGAATATACTCTTTGGCATAGGAGGCTTGGACATGTAAATTTTAAAACAATGAATAAACTGGTAAGGGAAAACCTTGTAAGAGGATTACCTTCAAAACTTTTTGAAATTAATCAAACCTATGTTGCTTGTCAGAAGGAAAAGCAACACAGAGCTTATTGTAAGACCAAAACAGTAAGTTTAATCAGCCAACCATTACAAATGTTGCACATGGATTTGTTTGGCCCAACATTCGTAAATTTTTTAATGAAAAAGATGTACTGCCTAGTTGTCACAAATGATTTTAGTAGGTTTAGTTGGGTTTTCTTTTTAGCCACTAAGGATGTAATAGTGTATTCCTTAAAAACATTCATACACAGGCATAGAAAATTATATAGACCTTAGGTTATTAAGTGATTAGATGTTTTTTATGACAATGGGATGAATACAAGAATAGGGTCATGAATCAGTTCTGTGGAAATTAGGGTATTAAGAAGTTTAGTGTTGTATGATCCACAAAAAAATAGAGTAGCAAGAAAGAAAAATTAGGACACTAAATAGGGCTGCTAGCTTGATTCAAATTGCCAACACTTTCTAGGCTGAAGTTGTTGATATGCTTGTTATCGTCCAAAATAGGGTGTTAGTTATCAAGCCTCGCAACAAGACCCCTTATGAACTTTTTTGGGTAGAAAACCTGCTTTAAGCTTCATGAGACCATTTGGGTGTCCTGTTACAATCCTTAATACCATAGATCACCTAGGTAAATTTGATGGAAAGGCTGATGAAGGGTTCTTTGTAGGATACTTTACCAATAGCAAAGCATTTAGAGTATTCAATAGTAGAACTAAGATAGTAGAAGAGAACCTGCATGTTCAATTTAGTGAGAATACACCTAATATTGCAGGAAGTGGACTTAATTGGCTTTTTGATATAGATGCACTAACAAATTCTATGAACTATAAGCCAGTTGTTGCAAGGAACCAGTCTAATGGTAATACAAGTACAGAAGCATGTAATGATGCAAGTAAAGCTAGAATGGATACATTACCTGGCAAAGATTACATTCTGCTACCATTGTGGGTTGTTGATCCACCATTCTCTTTTAGTTCAAAGGATTCTCCTGATGCTGGATTCAAACCATCAGGGGAGGAGGAAAAGAAGGATGCTGAAGATCCAGGGAATGAAGGTGGTAACCCACGTGAAAAGGATGAAAGAGTTGATCAAGAGAATGATGCTAATGTCAACAACACTAACAATATTAATACTGTTAGTCCAACTGTTAATGCTTCTGGCATAGAGGATAATGCTGATGATGAGAATATAGTCTATGGATGTGATGATGATCCAAATATGCCTGATTTAGAAGAAATTGATATATTTAGTGATGCTGAAGATTATGATTCAGAGGCTGACATAAACAATTTGGATACATACTTCCAAATCAGTCCTGTTCCTACTACAAGAATACATAAGGATCATCCTCTTCATTAAGTCATTGGAGATCTGTAATCAGCTACTCAAACAAGACAGATGACAAAGAATTTGGAGGAATATGGTTTTGTTAGTACTACTCTTAAATAAAGAACAAGTCATAAAGACCTCCAAAATTGCTTGTTTGCTTGCTTTTTATCACAAGAAGAACCCAAAAAGGTAGTTCAAGCACTAAAGGTTCCAAGCTGGATAGAGGCTATGCAGTAAGAGCTTCTACAATTCAAGCTACAAGAAGTTTAGACTTTGGTAGAGTTACCTAATGGAAAGAGAGCTATAGGAACTAAATGGGTCTTCAGAAAGAAAAAGGATGAAAGAGGTATTGTGATTAAGAATAAAGCAAGATTTGTTACACAAGGGTACACATAAGAAGAAGGAATTGATTATGATGAGGTTTTTGCTCCTGTTGTCAGAATTGAAGCAGCTAGGCTATTCTTAGCCTATGCCTCATTTAAAGATTTTGTGGTGTACTAGATGGATGTCAAGAGTACTTTTCTTTATGGAAAGATTGAAGAGGAAGTCTATGTTTGTCAACCACCAGGATTTGAAGATCCAGACTTTCCTGACAGAGTATACAAAGTAGAAAAGGCACTTTATAGATTGCATCAAGCTACCAGAGCTTGGTATGAAACATTGTCAACTTATTTGTTGGACAATGGGTTTTAGAGAGGAAAGATAGACAAGACTTTGTTTATCAGAAGGGTCAAAAGTGATATTTTGTTAGTTTAAGTATATGTGGATGATATCATTTTTGGTTCTACAAAGAAGTCATTATGCATTGAGTTTGAGAAAATAATGTATAAGAAGTTTCAGACGAGTTTTATGGGTGAAATCACATTCTTCTTAGGACTGCAAGTAAAGCAGAAGAATGATGAGATCTTTATCAGTTAAGACAAGTATGTGACAGAGATTTTGAAGAAATTTGGCTTTAGTGATGTTAAAACAGTAAGCACACCCATGGAAACCCAGAAGCCTTTGCTCAAAGATGTAGATGGTGAAGATATAGATGAACACTTGTATAGATCCATGATTGGATCATTGATGTATCTAACTTCTTCAAGGCCTGATATTATGTTTGCAGTATGTGTTTGTGCCAGATTCCAAGTCAACCCTAAAGTTTCACATCTTCATGCTGTGAAAAGAATTTTTAGATATCTTATAGGTCAACCTAAATTGGGCCTTTGGTATCCTAGGAATTCACTCTTTTGATTTGGTGGCATCTATGAACAGTGACTATGAGGGCAATGGTATAGGGACTCTAAAAAGGAGGTTGTCAGTTCCTAGGGTGCAGGTTGATTTCATAGCAATGCAAGAAGCAGACTATGGTTATTAATTCCACAACTGAAGCTGAGTATATAGCCGCTTCCAATTGTTGTGAACATGTGCTTTGGATCCAAAATTAATTACTGAATTATGGATATAACTTTATGCAAACTAAGATTCATATTGATAATGAGAGTACTATCTGCATAGTGAAGAACCCTGTTTTTCACTCAAAGACAAAGCACATTGAGATTAGACATCACTTTATCAGAGATTCTAATGAGAAGAAGCTTATTCAGATGATCAAGATTCACACAGACCAGAATGTTACAGATTTGCTCACAAAAGCATTTGATGTTAGCATATTTCAATATCTGATTGCAAGTATTGGAATGCTTAACCTCTGAAGTATTGATTGAGGGGAGGTTAATTATGTTAATATGCAGCGGATTATACACAAAGGATGGTTGGAATGGAATGCAACAGCTGCTAAGGATGGAATTAAGAGTTAATGTTGTTGGGCATTACTTAGTACTGTTGGGCATTACTTAGTAGTGCTGGGCAAAAGTTACTGCTGCCAGGCTAACTTACTACTACTAGATTACCGTTGGAGTTACAATTGCTAAGGGTATTTTTGGTCTATAAAATGAATACTTCGCTTAAAGGTTTCCTTTATTAACTATTTAAGCGCATTCAATCACACCATAATCGTTCTTAATCATTCTAATACTCTCAATTCACAAATCCTAATTCAATTTCGTTGCCGATTCTAAAAAAATTGAAATCAATGGCGGGCCTAAATTTTGCTGACTCACATAATATGGTTGCTTACTTGGAAAAATCCATGGAGAATGCTGATTTTGCTGAGATAGTAGACTTCCTGAATGCTAACCCCATATGGTATGCCTTGACAGTTAGTCCTAATATTTATGTTTCTTGTATTGAATAGTTTTGATCTACTGCTAAGACCAAAACAGTCAATAATGAAACATAAATTCATGCCAAGGTTGAGGGCAAGACAATAGTAATATCAGAATCATCTGTGAGGAGAGATCTTTAATTTGATGATGAGGATGGTATTGCTTGTCTAACAAACACTAAAATTTTTGAAAACCTTCAATTGATGGGATATGAAAAGCTTTCTGAGAAACTTACTTTTTATAAACCTTACTTTTCCCCTCAATGGAAGTATCTTATACATACCATCTTACAATGTTTAAGTTCAAAATCAACTGCTTGGAATGAATTTGGTACTAATATTGCATCTGCAGTTATATGTTTGGCTACAAATCAAAAGTTTAATTTTTCTAAATTGATTTTTGATGGTATGATGAGGAACTTGGATAGTTCTAAAAAGTTTTTAATGTATCCAAGGTTTTTACAACTGTTTTTGAACAAACAAATTGAAAATATTTCAGAAGTTAATGCTGTTTATGATACACCTTCTCATACTAAAAAGATTTTTGCAAACATGAGAAGGCAAGGAAAAGATTTTTCAGGAACTGTAACACCATTGTTTTCATCTATGCTGGCACAACAAGCAGATATGGGTGAAGGGTCAGGACAACCTACTGATCCCCAACACACATCCACATCTGTTCAACCCTCTAATGAAGATCCAATCACTGTTCCATCATCATCTCAACCCAAAAAGACTCACAGACCTAGGAAAGCTAAAAGGGCCACTAAGATATCTCAGTCTAGTGGACCTATTCCCCTTGTTGTAGATGAGACTGACACTAAGGAGAGGGAAGACAGAATGGAAAGGGCTGCCACTACTACTTCTAGCTTAGAAGCAGAGTAGGACAGTGGTAACATAAATAGGACCCAATCCATGGCAACACTTAATGAGCCAAGTCCTTAGGGAACCGGTTCAGGTAGTGGTCCCGGGTGCCAAGATACCATATTGAGGGATGCAGAAGCTCAAACTAGGTTTGAGACTACATCTAAACAGTCCAATGACCCACCTCTCTCAAGAGTTAACACACTTGGAAGTGGGGAGGACAGACTAAAACTTAAGGAATTGATGGACCTTTGTACCAAACTGTCTGATAGAGTTCTTGACTTGGAGACAACAAAGACTGCTCAAGCAAAGGAGATTGCTAGTTTAAAGAAGAGAGTCAAAAGCTGTAAGGAAAAGGAGCTTTTAAAAAACTCTTAAGGATGAATTTATTTAGATTGCCCCCCCCCCCCCCCCCCCGGTATCCTCTAGAAGAAGAAGTTTGGGTGAGGAGGATGCATCTAAACAAGGAAGGAATTTGAAACAGGGGAAACAAAGTTCAATCTTTGAAGACAGAGATTTTGATGCTAATATAGATAAAGCTATTGAACAAGTTTATGATGCTAACAAAGATACAGTTGAAGAAGGAGAAGTTCAGGTTCCTACTGCTAATATGGAAGTTAATACTGCCAGTGCACCAGTTACTACTGCTGGTGTATCTGTTAGTACTACTAATCCTATTACTAATGTTAGTGTTAATATTACTACTGCTGAAACAAGTACTCCTCCAACAACACCAACAATTGTTATTGAAGATGAAGATCTTACAATTGTCCAGACTCTTATGAAGATGAGGAGTGAGAAATCCAAGGTAAGAGGAGTGGTTATGAAAGAACCAAGTGAGACTGCTACAAGACCAACAGTACCACCTCAACAACATGATCCTAAAGACAAAGGAAATGGTAAGATGCTTGAACAAGAAACGCCATTAAAGAAAAAGGACCAGATCAAGTTTGATGAGGAAATTCCTCAAAGATTGCAAGCTCAGATGCAAGCTGAACTATAAGAAGAGGAAAGGCTGGTAAGAGAAAGAAAAAAGATGTAAACATTGCTGAATGGGATAATGCTCAAGCTATGACGGATGCTGATTATGAGCTAGCTGCAAGAATATAAGCACAAGAGCAGGAAGAGTTGACCAGTAAAGAAAAATCAAAGATGTTTGTAGAGCTCATGGATAAAAGGAAGAAGCATTTTGCATGACTTAGAGCAGAAGATCAGAGAAGAAAACCACTAACCAAAGCTCAAAAGAGGAATCAAATGTGTACTTATCTGGAAAAACATGGCTGGATTCACACACAATCAGTTGAAGAACAAAATCTTTGATGAAGTTCAGAAGGCTTTTGACAAGACCATGAGTTGGATAGACACATTTATACCTGTGGATTCTGAAGAGCCTTAGCTTCACTGTTCTCAGCTACAAGCTTAATAACTATAGGCTCACTTATAAACTCTTGTAAACCAGAGAATGACAAATCAGGTTTTAGAGGCATAAAGTTTCCTGTGTATGGAGGTGGAACAACATTATACCCTAAACATGTTTTGTACTTACCAACTATCCGACAGTCTATTAATTTGCTTAAGTTTTTAGATGAATTTTCAAAATTTTCTACTGTTAGCTGAATTTCATCTTTTTGTTTTTGAGCCAGTTCCAACTTCCTTCTAAGCTCTGTAATGGCTACTTCTCTTAAATGAATCTCACATTTTAAGACCTTGATATCTTCCTCATAAACAGACTTATTTTTCTTATAAACTAGAAGTCTTGCTTCTACAGACTCTAAACCTGTTTTATAAGTAATAGCATTTAACTTAGATGTCCTTAAGTCTTTTAATATTTGTTCATTTTGTTCTTTAAGATTTTTAACATTTTCCAAACAAGATGATGAACAGTTTAAATCAGTAGATACCTCAGAGTTAGAACTTGTAGAAGAGTAAGCCATGAGTGCAAAGTTAGTTGGACCTTCTTCTGCTTGATCACTCCAATCATAACCAGAACCATCACAAGACACCAAAGCATTAGAAGTAGTTGTCTCTACTGGCACAACCCTTCTTGTGTTCTCCTTATTCATGTTTTCTTGGTTCCTTAGAGCCATGCACTCCCTTGCAAAGTGTCCTCTTTTGTGGTAGTTGTAACACTCTACCTTAGACTTATCAAACCCAATGGTCTTATTACCATTAACAGTAAGCTTTCTTCTAGTGTTCTTCAAGAATCTCCTTGCCCTCATTGTTAGCATAGCCATCTGTTGGGATTAAAAGCCTTCTTAAAGTTACTGCTGTTAAGTTAGTGCTGCTGGTATAAAAGTTACTACTATTGGTGTTGAAAGTTAATGTTGCTGGTAAAAAAGTTACAACTGCTGAAAGATTACAACTGCTGAAAGGATAAAGACTGCTCAGAGAAAAGATAAAGATTGCTTATGGGATATGTATAAGATATTTTCATAAAATATACGTATAAGTTATTTATTTAGAAGATCATGATAACTTAGGAAAATATTGTAATCTCATTATGACTCCTTGGTGTATAATAGGAGGACCTAGGGTATAGAATTCTATGTATTAGTATCAAACTGAGTCATTCGTAGAATTGTCATAGCTTCAAGGTTTTGTAAACCCTAACACTATTAAGGGTGTTCGTATTATATTGAGGCTAAAAGTTTGGTAAACTGTTTGTTATTGATCTTATTCATTACTGTTTTATTGAAATTCTTCTTAGTATCATTGACTAGATTCCGCATAGTCTTTGATATTCACAATCAAAGTTTCTATCATAGTTGTTTTGAATTTATTCAATACAACTTAGCCTTATACAAGCTAAGCAAGATCTATTCTATTGGGATCAACAAGTGGTATCAGAGCTTGTGAGAAGCTTTGAATAAGAAGAAACTTTACTACACACAAGATCTACTTTTTCAAGAAGCAATGGATTCTCAATCTACTTAAACCATCAAGATACCCATACTCCAACCTGGTGAGTATGATCTCTGGAAGATGAGGATGGAGCAGTACCTACAGTGCATTGATTACACTCTATGGGAGATCATAGAAAATGGTAATGCACCCATAGTAACAAAAACTGTTGATGGTAAGGAGACTGTTATCCCTCCTACAAGTGTTGAAGAGAAGGCACAAAGAAGGGCAGAGTTGAAGGCAAGAAGCACTTTGTTGATGGCCTTACCTAATGAGCATCAATTAAAGTTCAACTCATACAAGGATGCTAAGACACTGATGCAGGCTATTGAGAACAGATTTGGAGGTAATACTGCTACAAAGAAAACTCAGAAAAATCTTCTGAAGCAGCAATATGAAAACTTTGCTGCATCCAGCACAGAAGTGATTGAGCAAACCTATGAAAGGCTTCAAAAGCTAATTAGTCAACTGGAGATGCATGGTGAAGTTATCCCTCAAGAAGACATCAATCAGAAGTTCTTGAGAAGTTTGTCACAAGAATGGACTATGCATACTATTGTGTGGAGGAACAAACCAGAGATTGAGACATTGAGTTTGGATGACCTCTTTAACAACCTACGGCTGAAGGCTTGTGATCAGAGGTAAATGGACATCTAGCTCAACTACAAACTACACATAATGTAGTCCTTTCTGTGCCAGCAGCACTAACATTGGCAACTAGAGCAGATTAATACGCCAGGTGTTAATACTGCTAGCACTCATGGTGCTGCTGATAGCTCAGCAATTGTTGAAAATTTGAGTGATGCTGTGATTTATTCCTTCTTTGCTAGCCAACCAACTAATCCACAGCTTGATAATGAAGATTTTACTAACCAAATCCATCCGAGATGACTAGAATAGATGGACTTAAGGTGGAACATTGCTATGCTGACTATAAGGGCAAGAAGATTCCTGAAGAATACTTGAAGGAAGCTGGACATGGCCAACAAATAAAGAATTAGGTTTAACAAGTCCAAGGTAGAGTGTTTCAACTGCCATAAGAGAGGACACTTTGCAATGAAGTTGAATGGTGCACCCAGGAATCAAGACAACGGGAACAAGGAGCCTACAAGAAGGATTGTGCCAGTGAAGAAACTACTTCAAATGCCTTAGTATCTCAGTGTAATGGCTTTGGCTATGATTAGAGTGACCAAGCAGAAGAATTCAACCAATTTTGCTCTCAGGCTTAATTTTTCACCAAGTTTCAACTCTTCTAAACAAACTCTGGATGTATCTAATTGACTCAATTGTTGTTCATCTTATCTAGAATGTGTAAAAGATCATAAAGAAACAAAATGAACAATTAGTTAAAAGACATAAAGAATAGCTAGGATAGTATGTCTCTAAAAACTGTTTAATTAATTTGTAGATAGCTAGACTG
This sequence comes from Tanacetum coccineum, assembly GCA_026074375.1. Classification (NCBI taxonomy): domain Eukaryota; kingdom Viridiplantae; phylum Streptophyta; class Magnoliopsida; order Asterales; family Asteraceae; genus Tanacetum; species Tanacetum coccineum. The sequence goes on from BQNB010077908.1 coordinate 27,952, forward strand.
TTAGTCTATAAGAAAAATAAAAAATGAGTCTGTGTATGAGGAAGATATAACACACTTAAAACGTGAAATCTATTATGAGATTTAGAATATTAGCATAATATTAAAAAGGAAGGTTTAGAGTTGGCTAACAAAAGAAAAAGATGAGGTCAACTTACAGTAACAAAATTTGAAATTCATCAAAAAACCTAAGTAAACTTCTAGGACAGACAGATAGATGATAAGTGCCAAATAGGATTAGGGGTATAATGCTATACCCTCCCTATACTAGGAATTTTTTTGTCCACCAAAATTTGATTTAGTTTATCCTAGTCTAGATGATTTTATTGATGTGAATGTTAGTAAGTAATGTAGTTGAGAAGCCTACTGTTGAGACTAATGAACCTGAGACTGCTAGAAAAGGAGATTGAGCCCCAATTATTAAGGATTGGGTATTTGATAGTGATGAAGAAAATGTACCTAAGGTTAAAACAGTTGAGATATTTAATAAACCTAGTTTTGCTAAGATCAACTTTGTTAAGTCTACTAAGCAAGTAAAATCTCCTAGGAAAACATCAGTTGATAAAAATAGGCAAAACACACCTAGTCCTAGAGGGAACAAGAGGAACTGGAACCAACAGATGTCTCAAAAATTAGGAAGTATTTTTTTGAAGATTTCAACAAAGCTTGTCATGTGTGTGGTAGTTTTGATCATTTGAAATATGATTGCAATAACTGGTATAATAATGTAAGATTTTCAAAACCAGTTTGAACCAATGTTCAAAGGGTGAAAAACAGAATTTCTCTATTTTAACTTACCTCAGTCCAATAAGGAACATGGTTCCAAGAACAGTCTTAACTAGGTCTGGCCTAATTTTAGTTAATGTTGTTAGACTAGTTAATACTGTTTAATCAAGAACATTAGTGAATAATCCAAGACCTATGAATAATGTTATTAATAATGCATATTCAACTGCTAGAAGGCCTTTTAACAAAATAAATACAACCACTTAAAAACATTAATTTTCACTAAAAAGGTTAATAGTGTTAAGGGAACAAGGGTTAATACTGCTAGGCCAAAAGCAGTTCTTAGTGCTGTTAAGGGAAACAATGGAAATGCTATTAAGGCATCAGCAAGTTAGGTTTGAAGACCAAAGCACAAAGTTTTAGACCATGTCTCTAGAATTAATGGTGCATCAATGTCCTTTAAAAGATTTAACTATATTGATGCACAAGGCATATCCAAGTCAGTAATGGCTTGGGTCCCCAAAAGAAACTAATTTTCCAACCATTATGTGCAGGGCAATCCACAGCAAGATTTGAAGGATAGAGGAGTGATTGACAGTGGATGCTCTAGGTACATGATAGGAAACATATCCTATCTTACAAATTATGAAGAAATTGATGGAGGATTTGTTGCCTTTGGAGGTAATTCTAAAAAAGGGAAAATTATTGGGAAAGGTAAAATAAGAACTAGTAAATTGGATTTTAAAGATGTGTATTTTGTAAAGGAACTAAAGTTTAACCTTTTCAGTGTCTCACAAATGTGTGACAAGAAAAATAGTGTTCTTTTTACTAATACTGAATGTGTTGTTCTGTCTTTAGACTTTAAGTTAACTAATGAAAGTCATGTTTTGCTTAAAGTTTAAAACCACACCAGATGAATCTAATCTTTGGCATATGAGGCTTGGACATGTAAGTTTCAAAACAATGAATAAACTGATAAGGGGAAACCTTGTAAGAGGTTTACCTTCAAAACTTTTTGAAATTAATCAAACCTATGTTGCTTGTCAAAAGGGAAAGCAACACAGAGCTTCTTGTAAGACCAAAACTGTTAGTTCAATGAGCCAACCATTACAAATGTTGCAGATGGATTTGTTTTGCCTAACATTTGTAAAGAGTTTAATGAAAAAGATGTACTGCCTTGTTGTCACAAATGACTTTAGTAGGTTTAGTTAGGTTTTCTTTTTAGCCACTAAGGATGAAACTAGTGAAATCCTTAAAACATTCATAACAGGCATAGAAAATCTAATAGACCTTAGGGTAAAAGTAATTAGATGTGACAATGGGACTGAATTCAAGAATAGGGTCATGAATCAGTTCTGTGAAATGAAGGGTATTAAGAGGGAATTTAGTGTTTCTAGGACTCTACAACAAAATAGAGTAGCAGAAAGGAAAAATAGGACACTAATATAGGCTGCTAGGACTATGCTAGCTGATTTAAAATTGCCAATAACTTTCTGGGCTGAAGCAGTTAATACTGCTTGTTATGTCCAAAATAGGGTGTTAGTTATCAAGCCTCATAACAAGACCCCTTATGAACTTTTTCTAGGTAGAAAACCTGCCTTAAGCTTTATGAGACCATTTGGGTGTCCCGTTACAATTCTTAATACCTTAGATCACCTAGGTAAGTCTAATGGAAAGGTCGATGAAGGATTCTTTGTAGGATAATCTACCAATAGCAAAGCATTTAGAGTATTCAACAGTAGAACTAGAATAGTAAAAGAGAACTTGCATGTTCAATTTAGTGAGAATACATCTAATATTGCAGGAAGTAGACCTAATTGGCTTTTTGATATAGATGCACTAACAAAATCTATGAACTATAAGCCAGTTGTTGCAGGAAATCAGTCTAATGGTAATGCAGGTACAAAAGCATATGATGATGCATGTAAAGTTAGAATGAAGACAGTACCTAGCAAAGATTATAATTTGCTACCAATGTGGCCTACTGATCTACTATTCTCTCAAGATTCAAAGAGTTCTCCTG
>BQNB010077909.1:5275-30697 GCA_026074375.1 Tanacetum coccineum
GGACAACCTGACCAGTCAACATCAGAGTAGGCAATAAGCTGTGATGTAGTAGACTAAAATAGTTGTAATCCAAGATCAGTGGTTCCTTAAAGATAACGGAGAACACGTTTCATAGCATTAAGGTGTGGCTCTCGAAGATCATGCATGTAGAGACATAACTGTTGAACTGCATATGACAAATCGGGTCGGGTAAAGGTGAGGTACTGGAGTGCACCAACAAGGCTGTGATATAAAATAAGATCAGTGACCGGTGATCCTTCAGGTCCAAGCTTCTTTTCAGTGTCAACTAGGGTCTTGCAAGGGTTACAATTAAGCATATGTGCCCGCTCAAGAATCTCGGTAGCATATTTAGTCTGAGACAAGAATATGACAGTGGTAGTACGCGTGGCCATGAAGAAATGCATTCTTCACGTCTAACTGATGAATAGGCCATTGTCGAGAAACTATAAGGCTAAGAACAGTCCGTATGGTAGCAGGTTTGACAACAGGGCTAAATATCTCATCGCAGTCGATGCCTTGTTGTTGACTACGACCATTTGCAACTAGTCGAGCTTTGTACCGATTTAAGGACCCGTCCGCATTATATTTGTGTTTGTACAACCACATAGAGCGGACAATGTTGACATTTGGTGGGCGAGGAACAAGTACCCATGTGTTATTGTCAATGAGAGCTTCATATTCGTCACACATAGCTTGTTTCCAGTTAGGATCTCGAAGGGCATGGAAAGAAGACTTAGGGATAGGGGAGGAGGTGGTAACATGTAAGTTGTATTTAGGGTTAGCTTTTACAATCCTGACTTTAAAGCGTGTAACCATAAGGTGTTGCGAGGTGGGTGGTGGTGGTGGTGGTGTGGTTGGTGGTGTCAGTGTTGTTTGTGGTGATGGTGTTGATAGAGGAGTTGGAGGTGTTGATTGTGAAGTTGTTTGTAGATTTGTTTGTGGTGGTGTTTGCTGAGGAGAAGTAGGTGTGGTAAGTATGCGAAGTGCAATGGGGGAGGTGTCGAGATTATCATCTAAAAATTAGTATGAGGGGGGTTTAGTTAGAGTTATGGAGCTGAAGGGAAAGACAGTTTCATCAAATGTAGCATGACGAGAAATGATGATTTTGTTGGTGTTCAGGTCAAGGTACCGGTATCCACGATGATTGTAAGCGTACCCGAGAAAGATAGATGGTGTGGTGCGAGGGGCAAGTTTGTGTGGTGGAAAGGTGTAAGGGTAACAAAGGCATCCGAACGTGCGAATGTGGGTGTAAGAGGTTGGTTTGTTAAATAATTTTGTGTAAGGGATGTCATTGTTGATGGAGGTGAAGGGGAGGATATTAAGTAAGTAAGTGGCAGTGAGTAGTGCTTCAACCCAATACTCGGGAGGAAGACGGGCTTGAAAGAGGAGAGAACGTACTACGTTATTAATAGTACGAATCATGCGCTCAGATTTACCATTTTGTTGAGATGTACGTGGACATGAGAAAGGAAATTGAATGCCATTAGTGGCAAATAATTCATGAAGCGAGTTGTTGTCAAAATTTCCACCATGATCATATTGAAAAGCTTTGATTTCACGGTTGAATTGGGTTTTTATAAAGGCACGAAAGTGTAGAAGTTTTGACTACGCATCAGATTTTCTGTAAAGTTGGTAGACCCATAAAAAATGTAAATAGTGATCTAAGAAAAGAACATAGTATTTATATCCACTCATGCTAGAAACAGGAGATATCCAAAGGTCTGAGTGAATACTGTCAAAGGGGGATGTAACAACAGAGGTAGATCGTTGAAAGGGAAGTTTTGTTTGTTTGCCTAACTGACAGGTACGACACAAGTGTTGAGTGTTTTTTTATTATAAGATACAAGGCCACGTGACGACAGCGTTTGAATTACAGCGTCACCAGGGTGACCAAGACGTTGATGCCAAAGGAAATGGTTATTAGTAAGTAGGGCGAAGGCTGAGGCGGCAACGTGTAAAGGGTATAGATCACTCGTGCTGTCACAACGAAGAAGGGTTTGACGATAGTAAAACCATATGGATCAAAATCAATGGAGCATTTATTATCTGTGGTGAATTTTCGTACTGAAACAAGGTTTTTAATGATATTGGGTGTGACAAGAACATTTCTAAGGCGGAGGGGACGATATGGATTAGGGATTTATACATGACCAGAGTGGGTGACAGGTATAGAGGATCCATTTTCGACAATAACTGAATGAAAATTATAATTAAGAAAAGAGGTTTGAAAGTTACCAGTGTGAGATGAAAGGTGAGAAGTTGCTCCGGTATCCATATACCATTGCTGATCAGGAGAAGCCATAAGAAGTTTTTTTTTTTTCGATGAACAGTACCTGTCGATAAACAGTACCCGCCGATGAACAGTACCGATGAGCAGTATATATTTTTTTTGATGGGAGGGAGAGGTGAGGAGCGTGTTATGAGAGAAAAAGAAGGAGAGGATTATGAGAAGATTAATATTAGGCTCTGATTACCATAAAGGATATTGATTTGCTTTGATTGATTGCTTGATTACAATTGATAATAGCCAACCTATATATAGGATACAAAAGAACCTTCTAGATTATGGGCTCGAGCCAATAGGCCGACTACACAAAATATACAATATAATATCTACTTTAATAGTCTGGTCATTTACGTTTTTCTGGTACGCAAACAACTTGGTCCAAATAAAATGTCGTAACATACATAATCTAGAAACATAAAATAAAGAAGAAAAAAAACAGCAGTCAATCAATCTCAAACCTCGAAACCGTGTTTTTTTCAATTGGATGATACGAAGTGACTAATTTCATTTATTATAAAACGTTAAGTGATACCTTTTTTGCTTTTAATGAATGATTGTGACAAAATATCCAGTAACTTACATATTTAATAATTTTATAAAAAATGTCATAAATTACTACGAAATAATTAATTATTCTATAATTTAATAAAAATTGTTCTTTACGATTAACTTACTTAATTTTGACATTACTCATAAATTAAAAAATAATTACATATTCTAGAATTTAATAAAGTTTGTGTTACTGTGACAATAAAAATGTTATCTTTTATGCATTGACAATATACCAACATCGAGCTCTAAACACTTTAACCCACACCTTCTGATATAAAAGAATGATGAATTTTTTTTTGTTCGTGTGCTCGATGAAAACGTGTATTTACTTTTGCGACATTTTTTTTAATACAATATTTTGTGTTTGCAGCATGTTATTTACTAAAAAAAACACAAACTAGTAAATTCATAACTAAATTAGTCAGATAATCGTCATTTTATCATGCATTAGAGCTAAAGTCTGGTAAAAAGAAAGTTTATACATTTGATGGTCGTTGCTTATGTGATAACAAAAACAAAATGTAACAGTGGAATATGCTTCTTTGGAAACATACTCGATGAAAATTAACACATGCTATAGTTAAATTTAATCGTTTATGTTTTTTTGAATTTAAGGGTCAGTCACATACGTTCTGTTCTTGAGTTCTTTTGTAGAAAATGATAGGAAACTGAAAATTTATTACGTTATTTAGTTTTTTTTCAACAGAAAGAAACAGTTGCAGAAAGAAAATGATAGGTAAATTTTAACATTTTTCATCAAAAAATTTCCGTCCAAAAATATGGGCGGATTTGGACGGAAACTAAGTTAGACCAATATAACCCTCAATATTTACTTTCAGTATTTACTCGTATTCGACTATTTTAATAAAACAATCATAATATTTTTCAAGTTGGCAAAGACAAGAATGATGAAACAAGCAATAATGTGTAAGGGCTTTTAATTTAATCTGGGTCTACGTGTGATCACATATTTATATAAGTAAATGCATTTATACGCGTTAGTCATGCTCATGTATGTCGATCTTCACATATCATAATACTTTTTTCGTGAAAGTCATCAGATTTTACTTGTTGAATAATCTGATACAAAAAGTCAAATAGAATTCCAAATATATAAGAATGTTCCGAGCAAAGTTAAGCGAAAGTATCAAGTCAACTAATTAACAACAGAAGGATATCCGCGTGTTGCGGCGGCATGTATAATATGATTAAAGTTCAGGCGTTGACAAAATAATATGACGAACAGAAAAAATGATTTCAGTCTTGCCTGGTTTATCTGCGACTAGTCCTCTCTATTTCGTTTTCGAACGTCTTTTATTGGCTAGTGAAACTATGTGGTGGCGGACTTCAGTTTCTGGTTTTTGAACCGTTTAACGGTCTGATTCTTCAAACTATACGTTATCATCAACTTCTGTTAGCAAATATGAATTATATGATGTTTTTTGTTTTTTTTAAACGGCGACAATTTATTAAAAAAACACTAGTAAGACGCTAGAAAATTACAAAGGAGATTGTAACCAATCATTCCAACTACTATAAAGTTTACCTCTAGATTTTAGCCAAGAAAATAAAAAAAGACGAATATTATCAAAAATGTCACACTTCCTCATAGACTGAGAGTTGAATGTAACATTATTACGAAGGCGCCAAATTAACAAACAAGAGGCAACGAAGATGGCATAAGCACTGTCTTTCGAAGCCTTTGAAGCATGCCAAGCACCAAACCAAGAATCCCAGTCCTCACAAGAGTTCAAAACTGGAAAAGTAGAATTGCACCAAACATGAACAAGTCTCCAAATACTCAAGGCATGTCACAAGAAAAGAAGGCATGTTTGTTGGATTTCACGTGCCTGTTACAGCTCAGACATAAAATCGACTCAATATCCAAGCCTCTCTTTGAGAGGTTGAGCCGATGAGGAAGCCTATCCCTGAAGAAATGCCACATGAAGATGTTAACCTTTTTAGGAAGGACTTTAAACCACCTTATGCATGGGAGATTATTAGGAAGCATAACATCATCAATGTGTTTTCTGATATTACTAACCGAATAAGACCCATCTTGAGATAAAGAACAAGAACAACAATCACCACCATCCACCATCTCTAAGGAACCAATTTCTTCTAAAAGATTGATGAAGTCGACATAAGATCTTCTCGTAGTGACCGGTCTATACCAATCCCACGACCAACAGCCATTGGCAATACGATCTCTAATAAGACAATTTTTATCCCTTTCCAAGTGATACAACTTGCTATAGCAAATGTAAAGAGGCGAATCTCCTAACCAAATGTCCTTCCAGAAGCGAATCAATGAACCATCACCCACATTAAAAGGAATCGAATTTAAAGGGACAATACCGCTCGAATGAAGGTGATTTATCGTACCAACAATACTAGCCCATAACCCATTAGTTTGACAACCTCTAAGACTGATACCCGCTTCATCTCCATGGATCGATTTAACAACTTTAACCCATAGAGAACCCGAGGAAGAAACGAGACGCCGTCTCCATTTTAAAAGCATAGATATGTTAAAAGCCTTAAGGCTACCGACACCTAAACCACATTTTTCAAAAGAGGCTAAGATATTAGGCCATTTAATCCACGCAAGTTTCTTTTTCTCCTCAGAGGCACCCAAAAAACGAAGCACGAAGAGATTCAAGCTCCTTAATAATCGCTTCAGGAGCTTCAAAAATCGATAAATAATATATGCTAAGACTACAAAGAGCCGATTTAATGAGAGTACGGCGGCCACCAATGGAAAGAAGGTTAGCTTTCCATGTTGACAATCTAGCCTTAAATCGATCAGATATAACCTTCCAATTTACAATTCGATTCATGTTCGACCCTATAGGTAAGCCAAGATAGGGAAAAGGAAAAGTACATGCCATACATCCCGTTCCTAAGGCAAAACGCTCTATCTCACTATAAGAAACACCCACTCCATAAAGATTCGATTTGTTAACGTTAATCTTTAGACTTGAAGCAATGTAGAAAACATTAAGAATCCGAATGATATTATCAATATCATTTTGATTCTAGCCAGAAAAAATAATGACATCATCGGCATAAAATAAGCGCGAAGGATGGATACCGTTGGGGCTGACTTTAACGCCACTGAACATGTAGGCTGCAATCCCGTCTTTAAGGGCAACGTGCAAACCCTCCATAACAATAATGAAAAGGAAAATGGATAAAGGATCTCCTTGTCTCAAACCTCTCTTTAACGAAAACTCAAAAGTGGGGCTCCCATTTACTAAGATGGACGTCCTAACAGAAGTAAGACATGCTTTTATCAAGCGACGCCATTGAAAACCAAAACCCATTTTGTCCAGAAGATGGTCTAAGAAACTCCAACTAACCGAGTCAAAGGCCTTTTCGAAATCTACTTTGAATAACAACATCTTCTTATTTCTTTTTTTATACCAATTAATAACCTCACTGAGAACAAGCGGCCCATCAAGGATTTGGCGACCCGCAATAAAAGCTGATTGTTTTAGGCAATAAAATGAAAAAGTAATATTATTTCATCATGTGTTTTATTAGTTTGTACAATATGTATATTAACATGACTTTTTCATTTTAGGATTTGGCGACCCGCAATAAAAGCTGTTTGTACAATATGTATAATAACATGACTTTTTCATTTTAGGGTGCTTTAAAAATAATATTAATTAGTGTGTTTAATTAGTTTATACTTGTATCATATGCTTTATCATGTGTATTGCTCAAATTTAAGGTTTAAGACACAGTTAATGGATGAACGGTTTGTACTATGTGCTTTAGCATGTGTATTATTTAAGTTTAAGAGTAGAGTTAATATTTATACCATAAGCTTTATAACATCTAATATTTAAAATTAAGTTTTGTTCATCTAATGGAGAATGAAATGTCTTCTCGTTTATGTGTAGTACAAAATAATGCAGACTTACTAGAAACTGTCGATCGTATATATTCGTATGAATATAACTTAAATTACGAGTACGTGACAGTGTGATTATTTTTTATAAAAAATGGACACTTTAACGGTCTGTATGTTAACTTTAAGATTGTTAAATTTACTCAATAATACTCCGCTCAAATCCAAACCACCATGAACATCCCAACTGAGTCTTCATTCATCGACTCTTTTCATCGAAACACACTATCATTACCGGCTTTTTATTGGCACAAGGTATAACAAGTTACACTTATACCGTTAGCTGATTTTTAACTTACATGATGTTAGAATCGTTATGACCACAATCTTAGCTCTTTTAATGTTAGATGTTAGAATCATTTGTGACCCGTAATCTCACCAAACATAAGAAGTAATCTCATCTAATACTGCAATCTCAACTAAAATTTTAATCATAATTAGCTAAATTTATGTTTGTAATTTTAGCTCCGTATGCACGGTGTACTATATTCGTCGCAAAAAATGATTGTTGTGACTACTAATCATGTCTTCTTATGTATTTAATGATTTAGTTAGTTAATTTAAAAAATGTTTGGTGAGAATTTTCAGAGAGAAAATACATAATATAATTATACCAGTGTTGAGGTAAAAGTCCGCTAGGCACGTGTCGGAAGGAGAGACGTCCTTCATATGTGCTTTGTGGTCCTCAGCAGGCCTGAACAAAGAACAACGCACGTTAATCTCGCCCTAGGTGTTTCCCAGGACCAAGCTCCGGCGTGAGAGTAAGTATGCGATATATGAGGCAGCGTAATAAGGAGTAAATGTGAGTAAAACTGGTTGGTTTGCATTGAATGAGTTTGTGGTATTTATAGTACTCTAAGTACTGTACCTGACACTCGTAGGGAAGTGAGATGACGAGCCACGTATGGGCTAAGTGTCTAGGTTATTGTTCACACATAGGGACAACATTCCTAAATACCCGGAATGGCGGCACACGCTTGGATCTTGCTATCCACCAATGGTTAATGAGAGTGTTTTGGATAATACAATGTGTTGGTCTTTCCCAAAGTCCTGACATGGTTTATTCATGCCGGTTGTTGTCGTAGTACAGGGAGAGATGTGTCGCTAGGCGAGAGCGTACTTGCCGTGCCTAGAAGATGGGGCCGCTCGATCATTGTCCATCGGCCATATACGTGAACAACAAGCTATTTATGCATTAGCATATATTTAGACATGTGTTTCAAGTATAAATAACAATACTCTTTGTTGCAAATTGTTTTGTCAAACAAAATAACGTAGGGACTGCGCATGTATCTTGGTCCGAGATAACGAAACAAATCTTTGCAATATATTCGGAAGTCAAGCGCATTGACTTTTACTAGAATACTCAAACTTAGGTAGGTCAAATCATTTAAAACTCTGTAATATTCTTTGTAAAATCATCTACTAATGCCCACACTTCATACTCGTACATAGAGTGTTCTTTAAGGTAAAATTTAACTTTTGGTTAAGAAGCACATTTAAGTACTATCTTAATCTTCCCTAATTGTAACCTACTCTTGGTTAAACAGTTTCTTTTCTTTCTTTTTATGTTTTGAAAAGGCTTAAAAATTACAAAAGAGTTTCTTGCAATTAAATTAAGTGGTTCGATAACCCTAAATATGGTCTATAACTCGGTAATCTATCTAGTGGATTATTCCCAGTTTATGACAATATTGATACTGATAGTACGTAAATGTAACGTATTGGTGCTCGAATTACGTGTACAAATATAAAAAAGGTTCACGTGTCCGTACTTATATGCGTGGGATTCATGACACGTTTATGTACAAATATTAGGCTAGTGGTTACGGTGACCAACATTATCATCGTCAACTTAACGCCACGTTAACTTATCTCTTCACAACCAACATTACCGTCAACATAGTGTAGTAACACAACTAACATCGCCACCAAAACAAACGGGTAAACGAATGTGGTTTTCCTTGCTTAAGTTACCCGGTGAGAAAGAGTCTTTTTAACTCAGATGTACGCGGCGTCATCGGGAAATGGAAATGGAGAAAATGGAAATGGAGGGAATGGAGGAAATGGAAATGGAGGAAATGAAAATGGAGGGAATGGAGGAAATGGAAATGAAGGGAATGGAGAAAACGGAAATGGAAATAGAAATAGGAATCATGGCATGAACTATGGAGGTTTCATGCCAGTGGCTCGAGAGTGCACGTTCCAAGACTTCTTGAAGTGTAAGCCATAAAATTTCTCAGGAACTGAAGGCGTTGTCGGATTGACCCGCTGGTTTAAGAAAATGGAGACTGTGTTCAATATTAGTAATTGTCCATTGAAGTACCAAGTGAAATATGCTACATGCACACTGCAGGACAGTGTTTTGCCTTGGTGGAACACTCACAAGAGGACAATTGGTGTTGATGCTGCATATGCCATAAAATGGGCTGGACTTATGAGGTTGATGACAGAAGTGTACTGCACGAGGAATGAAATCCAGAAGATGGAGACTGAATTGTGGAATTTGACGGTGAAAGGAAACGACCTGACTGCTTACACACAAAGGTTTCAAGAGTTGATTTTGTTGTGTAGGAGAATGGTCCCCGATGAGGAGGACAAGGTTGAGAGATTCATAGGGGGTTTGCCCGATGATCGTTGTCAATAATATATATATAATATAGGTAAATTGGCAAATCACTAAAGCGACAAACCAACTCACAAATAAAATATAATTCCAGAAGCATCGACTTCGAAAGGAAACCTTTCTAGTCGTTTCCCGGGTCGTTTTTGTTCCTGACGAGGCGTGAATTGAACTTCGAGTTGACGTTTGTAATCGGGATTTTGAATATTTTAAGGATTTTTGGTTTGTTTTTCTAATTCTACCAACAAAATTTAAAAGCATATAAAGTAAATCAAACAATTAAAGCAATTATGATTCTAAATTAAAAACGCTAACGGAATTTAAAAAAGGCGACAAATTAAGCAACTAAATCAAATTTGTATATTTAAAAATAATGACAAAAATAAACATGGCAATTACAACTATCATACTAAAAATAAAAAGGCTAAGAGAGTAGAGATACCAAATATGAGGAAGCGTGCAAAAATGACGAGATGAAACAAAACAAGCAAAGTTAAGGCAAAATATCAATAAGATTAATAAAACTTTTATCTTCTACTTAACTAACTTAAACGAAAATTTTAGAAAAGAAAACAAAAAGTACAAAATCTGTTTTTCAAAATCTTTTAAACAGATTGATTAGGAAACTAATGGGCCCAGCCCAAAATATTAACTAGAAAACGTGAACATATTTTGGCACATCCACTTTAGACAACTAGTTATTGCCATAGACTTGCGAGGGAAGGGTTTTCAAAAACAATATTGTCTCTTAGAGGTTGTACGTTAGGATTACTAGGTCAACCATTCGACATCGACCTAATGCCCGTAGAACTTGGTAGTTTCGACGTCATCATCGGTATGGATTGGTTGGCGAAGTACCATGTGTTGATCGTTTGTGACGAGAAGGTCGTCCGTATTCCTTATGGAGATGAGTGTTGATAATCCGAGGTGATGATTGCGACGGCGGAAGTAAGCTGAACATCATATGTATGAAGACCCTAGTATATAATATTCAGAAGGGATGTCAAGTCTACCTAGCGTAAGTTACATCCAAGAAGGCTGAGGATAAGTCGGAGGAGAAGCGACTTGAGGACGTGCCAATCGTACGGGAATTTCCAGAAGTCTTTCCAGAAGACTTGCCTGGAAACTCCACCAGCCTCAACAAGTTGAATTTCAAATCGACTTAGCTTTTTATTTTTCTCTGGGACTTGCGGTGCCTGCACCTGTAGCACGAGCCCCGTACCGATTAGCACCAGCCGAAATGCAAGAGTTATCCACTCAGTTGCAAGAACTTTCTGACAGAGGATTTATAAGACCCAGTTCCTCACCCTGGGGAGCTCCGGTTTTGTTTGTCAAGAAGAAAGATGGTTCTTTTTGGATGTGTATCGACTACCGTGAACTAAACAAACTTACTGTGAAGAACCGATACCCACTTCCGAGGATCGACAACTTGTTCAATCAACTCCAAGGTCAAGCGTTAATCTAGGATCGACCTGAGATCTGGTTATCATCAACTCAGAGTTCTCATGAGGAAGACATTCCAAAGATAGCATTTAGGACTCGCTATGGACATTACAAGTTCCAATTAATGTCGTTTGGCTTGACTAACGCACCTGCAGTATTCATGGATTTGATGAATCGGGTGTGCAAACCGTATCTGGATAGATTCGTGATCGTATTCATCTATGATAATTTGATTTACTCCAAGAGCAGAAAGGAGCACGAAGGACACTTTAAGTTGATTTTGAAGTTATTGGAGGAGGAAGAATTGTACGCCAAGTTTTCAAAGTGTGACTTTTGGTTGTTGAAGGCACAATTTCTTGGTCACATGATTGATAATGAAGGCATTCACGTTGATCCCTCTAAGATTGAGTCAATCAAGGATTGGGCGTCACCCAAAACACCAACCGAGATTCGTTAATTTTTAGGTTTGGCCGGTTACTATTGATGATTTATTGAAGGTTTCTCAAAAATCTCTAGACCTATGACGAAGTTGACTCAGAAAAGCGTAAAGTTTGATTGGGGAGAAAAGGCAGAGGCTGTGTTTCAACTGTTGAAACAAAAACTGTGTAGTGCGCCGATTTTGGCTTTACCTGAGGGAAGTGAGAACTTCATGGTATACTGCGATGCTTCGCATAAAGGGTTGGGCGTGGTTTTGATGCAGAGATAGAAGGTCAATAGCTACGCACGCCAAACGTCAAGTTCACGAGAAGAACTATACTACACACGACCTAGAGCTTGGTGCAGTAGTGTTTGCCTTGAAGATGTAGAGACACTATCTGTACGGTACAAAGTGCGTTGTGTTCACTGATCACAAGAGCTTGCAACACATTCTCGATCAGAAGGAGCTGAACATGAGACAACGACGTTGGTTAGAGTTATTGAGCGACTACGACTGTGAGATTCGATATCACCCAGGAAAGGCGAACGTGGTAGCTGATGCCCTAAGTCGAAAGGAAAGAAGTAAGCCGCTACGAGTTCGGGCCTTAGTTATGACTATAGGTTTAAATCTTCCTAAGCAGATTTTGAATGCTCAATCAGAAGCCAGAAAAGAAGAGAACTTCATCAACGAAGATTTGCATGGCATGATCAACAAGCTAGAACCACGTGCTGACGGAACATTATGTTTGAAAAATCAAAGTTGGATTCCGTGTTTTGGTGACCCAAGAGCTTTGATTATGCATGAGTCTCATAAGTCAAAGTATTCCATCCATCATGGATGGGATAAGATGTACCAAGACCTTAAGAAGCTGTATTAGTGGCCCAACATGAAAGCCGAAATTGCCACTTATGTCAGCAAGTGTTTAACATGTGCCAAGGTTAAGGTAGAATATCAAAAGCCGTCTGGTTTGTTGGTTCAACCAGAGATCCCACAATGGAAATAGGAGAATATAGAAATGGACTTTGTGATTAAGTTGCCAAAGACGGTAGCCAGTTAAAACATGATTTGGGTAATCGTTGATCGTCTCACTAAGTCTGCTTATTTCTTCCCTATGCGAGAAGATGACACGTTGGAGAAGTTGACGAGACAATACTTGAAGGAAGTAGTCTTAAGGCATGGAGTGCCAGTTTTGATCATCTCTGATCGCCATGGGAGATTTACTTCACATTTTTAGAAGTACCTTAATAAAGCATTAGGTACTCGATTGGATATGAGTATAACTTACCATCCACAAACCGATGGTCAAAGTGAGAGAACCATTTAAACATTGCAAGACATGTTGCGTGCATGTGTACTCGACTTTGGAAAAGGTTAGGATAGACACTTACCGTTGGTGGAATTTTCATTTAACAACAGTTACCATACCAGCATTAAGGCTGCTCCATTTGAGGCATTGTATGGGCACAAGTTTCGATCACCTATCTACTGGGTTGAATTTGGAGAGAGTCAGCTCACTGGCCCAAAGATTGTCCACGAGACGACAGAGAAAATAGTTTAAATCAAGAGCCGTATCCAAGCCCCCGCGATCGTCAAATGAGCTATGCCGACGTAAGACGAAAACCTCTTGATTTTCAAGTAGGAGATAAGGTCATGTTGAAAGTATCATCGTGGAAAGGGGTGATACGTTTTGGCAAACGGGGAAAGTTGAACCCTTGTTATATTGGACCTTTTAAGATCATTGCTAAAGTAGGAACCGTTGCCTATCGTCTTGAACTCCCAGAGAAATTGAGCAGAGTTCATAGTACGTTTCACGTCTCGAATTTGAAGAAATGCTTAGCCGACGAACCTCTTGCTATACCACTGGATGAAATCCAAGTTGATGAAAAACTCCACTTCATTGAAGAACCTTTCGAGATCGTGGACCGCGAAGCCAAGCGTCTGAACCAGAGCCGTATTCTGATTGTCAAGGTACGTTAGAACTCTAGGAGAGGTCCTGAGTTTATGTAGGAGCGTGAGGACCAAATGCAGAAAAAGTACCCGCATCTTTTTGCTAATCCTGAACCTTCGTCGAATGCTACATCTTAAGCTTTGAGGAAAAAGCTCTTTTAACGGGGAAAGGATGTGACACCCCGCAAATTTCTGATCAATAATTTAGCCGTTCCGTTTTGATTATATAAATTTTTAACGTTTCGTTAATTTTTTTACATGTAACCGAGAAGTTGACCCGTTATAATCAAGAAACACTCCTGGAGCGAACCGTACTGTTATTTTCATCGTAGTCCTTTCATCATTGGACTCGTTTTACACTTTAAAATAATATTTAAAAATTTCATAAATTTTCGTGAATCGTAGTCCATTTTTGTTGTTTACTAATCGTTAGTATCGTCAATGCTGTATGCATAGAACCTTGGTAATTAATTCATGATCATGCACTACTATTCCTATAATGTTGGAGACCAATTGGTCCCCCTTTTGGCCTTGTAGTAACCGGATACACACACACTCTAGCATGGGATCCCCATTTTTGAAATTTGAAATTTCAAGACAAACCTCCCTACAAAGTGACACTTGTACAAGTCCTTCCTAAACTCTCATTCGCGGATCATTTCGTCCCTCCTTACCCTTGTACTCGCCGAACAAGACCACACACCAAGTCTAGGTGCATTCCATCCTCTACCAACTTATATACTTCTAACCTCATTTGTTTCTCATTCTTTCATAAGCAAATTCTTTCACTAGAAAAACACACATACTTTTCCTTTCTTTTCTTTCTTGTTCGAACCACCAAGCACACCCAAATCCATTTCTTTTTAATCTTTGATCAAACCATTTGAAGATATATTGTTCGAGGTTGATTGTTATTTCATCCGGTATATATAAACAAACGTTTGGGGTTATTTTTTTTTTGTTCTTAGTTTCTAATCACTTTCGTCATGTTTTCTTGAAGTCATCTCTTCTTTTCATAAATGAGTTGTAACTTTTGGCATCGTATGATCTTCCAACAAGGTGCTACCAAGCTATCGTGGTGGAAATCATTACTATTTTTCTATAAAACAACAAGTCCTCAAAGGTTTAATATTTTTATTTATAAATGGAAGAACATAAAAAGTAGTTGTACTTTTGCGCTTAAAAGTTCGTTGTGACTATTTTGATATATATTGTTATTACTACGGCTATATCATTTATTTGAGATTTATCGTATAGTGAGTTTAAATATTGTTGGCGAAGGGATTAAGTTAGAGTGGTTTTGTCGGAAATGTAAATTTCAAAGTCGAAGAAGTTTAGGTTAGAATGGATTTGTTGCAATATTTGCGTGTTCTCGAAATTCACGATATTTCTTTCGAGCCAATAAAAGATTTTACTTTTATAAAACAGATACTTTCACGAGTCAAGACGGATACAAATGGAAAGTTGATATTTTTAGAAAGGTCATGCTGAAATCTTATAAACTTTATAAATGCGTCGAAAAATATACTTTAATATCAAAATGATAAAACGAAGAATGACATTAAGTGTCAGAGTTGGGTCCAACATTTAGGTTATTGAGTCAACTTTGTGGTCAGGTCACTAAAATACAAAATACACTAAAGACGATACGGACATAAAAGATGAATATACAAAAAGACAAATACCATTAAAAGACCGATAATACACTAAAACACGAAATACACTAAAAGACGAAATACACTGAAAGAAGAAATATTTTCGAAGATGTTTCAAAATGTCAAGACTTGTCAAAACTTATAATTTTTCGAAAGTACTTTTGAAAAGGGTACGCGTTCTACTCAAGCTGATGATCAGCTCTTGCGTAAATCGTTATTCGTGTACATCATTTCTTAATACGACAACTATATGCTAGGTTTGTCGCTATGAACCGTGAGATTCGTCTTCACTTGATTGATTACTTTTTCATCAACAATTCGCATAATTGAGTTAAACATAACCCAACTCTTTTACTCTGCTTTTGTGAATAAATGTTTTATAACTTGGGAGAAAACATCGCTTGTTTTGTTTTTTAAATTGAAACAAGTACTTTACGTGAGAATTTCCCTATTTATGTGTTGCCTAAGTAGCGTTTAGACCACTATTGCCCGAATTATCATGAACTATTAATCACCTTTAACCGATTGGCTAGTTAAGTGAGCACGAGTGAATGAATAGATCTATTGGAACTAATTATCCTTATCTGGGTGAGTAGCGCTCACTACCCACGGGGCTCCCGATAAACGGATTTATGTCATGTCGAAACTGGTTAGGTAGTCTTTGGTCGGACACCTTTGAAATTTTAAGTAAAAAAGGGCAAGCAATTACATATAGGCAAAGTACATCAATCTTTCAATTATAGCTTCAGTGTCATGATCTTAGTGCAACGAAAAAAACCTTTTTAATGTAAAGTTGTATCTCCTATGACTGTTCAATACATTTTGATATCTTGTGGTCCACTATAACAACGTTTGAACTAAACATGTGAATTCACCAACTTTATGTTGACTTTTAAGCATGTTTTTCTCAGGTGCTTATCATAGATGTCGTTGCTTGACTTATGTAAAGTCTATTTGCCCAGACCGGTTTACCAGAAATTTATCTATGTCTTTAAATACCGCTGTTGAACTTATTTAAACTTCCACAATTTAACGATTCTATCTTTTAAATTTGATCGATGTAAAACTTATTAATATTTTAAATTTATGCATTGGTGTTTATTTTTTAAATGTACCCTTAGAGGTCGTTCTTTATGCTTTGTACTTGAGATATTAATGAACGTCACGCCCCCAGACGCTTAATCAGACGGGACCCTATTTGGGGGTGTGACAGTGGCTAGGCAGATAATTGCAAAAGCCATAGTGCTACTAAATTCATTCTATTTAGTAGTCTTAGCACTTAGGCATTGCAGAATAGTATGAATAAAAAAACTTTCATGTAGGAGAAAAGAAAGCCTTATAAAATGTAAGCTTCTAAGAAAGTTTTTCATACCCTATAAGTGTAAGCTGTTCAAAAATAGCAGCATTGGGTAGACAATCAATACCTTCAACATCTTCCAGTTGAAGATCTCTCCTTATTGTGGATTCAGTGATGATAATCTTCTTCCCATCCACTAGGGCTTGTAACTGAACTTCCCCATTAACAGTTTTCACCTTGACAGTAGCCCAGAATTGTTGAATGCACGAAGTGTATATTGTAGGATTAACGGTTAAAGCATATCTTATAGAACTTGCATTGAGAAAATCAACAATTTGTTTAAAACCCCTTCACTTTCCAACGGGTTTATCCAAAAACCTGTGAAAACTAAAAGATCGTTGTAAGCTCAAAAAAAAATATGAAAAAAATTGGTTAGATCTAATATCTAGGATTAACAAAAATAACAAAGAATATAGATTACAATGGCACAAAGAATAAGAAAAAAAAATAAAATGAACAAAATTCAATGTTTCTTTTAAACAGATTGGTTTGATCTTAAATATCTAGATTAACAAAAATAACAAAGAATCTAGATAAAATCAGTCGAATAAAAATGAACACGATTCAATGTTATTTAAACAAGGTTTTATTATCATACGTTTCCATCAAGCCCCAATTCTAGATGATTAATTCTAGAACGGTTACAATCTAACAAGGATCAAAGATCCTTGGGGCTACACACAACTTCTAGGCGTCTACTTAGAGAACTCACGCCTAGAACTCACACACACCTTTATAAGACGTCTACATATTTTCTGTGCACCCACAGAAAAGAGGGGGGAACACACATTGTTTTTCTAAGATACCTAAACTATGGTCTATGATCACTTTATATAAAGAGATCAAGACTAACAAAGTAAGTTAAACAAATATATAAACAAGTAAATCTTTTAAACATTAAGAAATATCTTCTGTTATCTTTATCTTCTTAAGGAGATCTTCATCTTTTGAATCATGACCAAATCTTCCATAATTCTCCACCAGCTATGAGAGAAATCCAATCTGCTAAGAATTAGTCCTTATGTTTCATTCTTTTATTTATTTTGTCTCATCAAATCTAGAATCCCAACAATCTTCCCTTATTTGATGATGACAAAACAAACAAAGTCGTGTACGGACTTTATCATAAAGCCAAAGCTCCCCCTGAAGTTGAGATGTAATCATCTCCCTGAATGAAAAAAAAACTTCCACTTAAGTAGATATCCTTTGTATCATGCCACCACATATAATAAGCTGCAAATCAATAAACTTGTAATCTTCTTCCCCTTTTTGTAATTATCAAATAGGGGTCTTCTGTAGATATGCAACTTGGATCAAAACAGCTACAAACCATATACCACAACTACTAATCCAGCCTTCCAATACTCAAAATACCCGCCATGAAGCATAATACAAAAAATGACTTTGAGCAGTAGAAACATAAACTAGCAGTAGTAATAAAGATCAGCAGTAGTAACGAAACACTTTCCCTCAAGTGGTGCATGTAAATGGTTAAACATTTTAACAATAAGCTTCCCCTGAAACCCATATGTTAACCATTTTGTGAATCTTCAATTCTGTAGGCTCTATGTAATGATTACTGATGAAGAAAACTAAGTATAACGAACTTGATGTAGAAGTAGAATAACCCAAACTTGTGTCTTATGTCTTGTACTATCCACGTGACTCCAAACTTATAAATAAATCTGTGAAATATAAGTAGATCGCAACTTCTTAACAAAAATCCTCATCTTCTGTGAGACACCAGACCAAAGTGATAGCAAATGTGAGCATTGAGCACCATAAGAGAAATCACACACCTTTGCTAGATTTTGACAAGTCTTCGTCACATCTTTTCTAAGAACGAACAAGTTATCTTCAAAGTGTAACACCCACTTTAAGATATGATAAAACACAAACCTAAATAATTCCACTTCAACTCCAAATAAGCGATAAACAACCTTCTTCGTAACCAATTAATCCATAAATACAAGCCTTTAAATATGTTAAGAACATGTAATATTATAACCAAAAACCAAAACTTTCTGTGTGTGTTTTTCCATCTGTCTGTCCGAGATCTTCGGATAACCAAAAATATGCCTTGTCCGATATCGAACAATACTAGCAGTACAAACTTCATTTCTTGGACGTCAAAGGCAGTATTAAAAACTTTCTCCGACGAAGAAGGCAGTACAAACATATAAAGCACTAGCAGCATAAATATCCAACAATACCAACCTGTTCTTGTGCAAACAGTATTAATATATACTATCATATTCGAACAACAGTAATGTCATATAGCACAAACATAAATGAGCAGTACAAACTCATAACAAGCAGTACTAATACTCAACCAGCAGTATTAATATTATTTGAACGAGCAGTACTAATCCATGAACAACAACTCTAGCAGTATTAAACATATAACAGCAGCAGTAGTCGTCTTGTGGCCCAAAGAGTATTAAACAAACGTTAACTGTTGTAAAACTTGCACTTTCATAAACATAATCTGAATATTAAATACAAATATGTTTCACCTTTCTTACCTACCATACTTTTTTCATCATAATAATAGATAACTTCATGATATCACTTGTCCACTGAAAATTACCCCATGATAATTCAATGATATCTTTTCATTGATTGGTGCACTCCAACAAATACATTTACCTGAACGTCATTAGGGTTTCGAGCTTCTCTCATCTCTTTATATCTTTGACATGGAGCCAATCAAAAGTATTATAAGCAATCTGGTCATGTAGTCTGAGATCTTGTTGGGAGGGATTCCAAAGAAAAAGAATAGATCAATAAAAATCCATACAAAAACCGTGTAGTCACCACTCTAAGAAAGAAAACCATACCTCAAAATCGTATTGCATATCAATTAAGATAGAGAGGCGATTTAGAGTTTGATTTGGCCAAAAATAATTGTATAGTGGCGGCAAGAAATCCCTTGTGTCTTTTGATTTCAGAATTACCGAATTAGGGTTTTATGAAAACCCTAATATCACCGAATTTGCAAATCATTGAAAATTAGAAAATCATAAATTGTGTAGATAAAACTAACCTTGTAATGTCCTAGATCAAGAGCCCCGTGGCTCTGATACAATTGGAAAAATAAAAGATACGTTAAAGCTCAGATAGTTAAGATCATAAAATCTAAGATTAACAAAAATAACAAAGAAATATAGATACATTGCAGCGTAAAAAAAATAAATAGAAAAATGAAAAAAAAAAAAAAAAAAAAAGAAAAAAATTAAGAAAAAAAAAATAAAAAAAAAAAAAAAAAAAAAAAAGAATATAAAAAAATAAAAAAAAAAAAAATTTTTATAATGAAACACGATCAATGTTATTTATACAATGTTTTATTTCCATACGTTTCCATCAAGCCCCAATTCTAGATGATTAATTCTAGAATGGTTACAATCTAACATGGATCAAAGATCATTGGGGCTACACACAACTTCTAGGCGCTACTTTAAAGAACTACCCTAGAACTCACACACACCATTATAAGACGTCTACATATTTTTCTGTGTCACCCCCACACACACACGTTTTATTCTGGATACCATAAACTAATGTGTCTATGATCTCTTTATATATAGAGATCATGACTTACAAAGGAAGTTAACATAAAGATATAACAAGTCATCTTTAAACATTAAGAAATATCTCTGTTATCTTATCTTCTTAAGAGAACTTCATCTTTTGATATCTTTGACCAAATCTTTCATAATTCTCCACCACTTGAAGAATTACTAATCTGCTAGATTTAGTCATTATTTTCATTCTTATTATATATTTTGTCTCATAAAATCTAGAATCCCACAAACGCGACTAAATTGTGAGTATCAGCAAACGATAAGGGTCGTTATTGTGTTGGGTTATTGAAGATAAAGGATGAAAAATGAGTTAGGGTATTATGATAGAAGTATATAAAAGAGTTGAAATCGATTAAATGAATTGAATGAAACCCTTAAATCAAAGTATTTATGAAACTACCCTTAGCAGTATTAACGTTCACCAGCGTTGTAAGTTATGCCTAGCAGCATTAACTTTCAACTAGCAGTAGTAAGTAACCTAACAGTAGTAACTCAGTAGTAAATTAAGCCTAGCATCATTAACTTACAACCAGCAGTAGTAAGTTTATGCCTAGCATCATTAACTTTTCTCTAGCAGCAGTAAGTTTATGCCTAGCAGCAATTAACTTTGAAATCACCACATTAACTCTAATTCCTCTATAATCAGCATTTCCATCATCAAATTAATATTTAACTTACAAATTCTCTCCTGTCTATTTTTGTATTTCTTTAATCTTTTAGCTCACAAATTCTCCTTTGTCTGTTTTGATTCTCCAATTGTTAGCTCATAATTCTCTCTGACTGTTTTGTATTTCTCTCAACTTCTTTGAGCATACAATTCCTATCTATTCCCGTGCTGTTTTTGCTATATTCAACTCTCTTTCTGTTTTTTAGCTCACAAATTTCTCAATTCTTTTACTCCACCAAATCACTCTGTCTGTTTTTATCACACACATCTCTTTCTATTTTTATTCTCACCATTTTATAAATCAATACTTAAAGATTGAGTATTCCGAATACTGCAATCAGATATTGAAATCTACTACATCAAATGCTTTTGTAACAAATCTGGCAACCTTCTTGTCAGTATGAGAGTCTTGGATCATTTGAATTAGCTCTTTCCATTAGAATAGCTGAAAAAGTGAGTTCTATCTCAATATCTTTTGTTTTGAATGAAAACAGGGTTCTTAACTATGCATATAGTACTCTCATTATCAATATAGATACTTTGTATGCATAAAGTTATACCCATAATCTAGCAATTGATTTTGAATCCAAAGTACTAAGCCACAACAACTTGAAGCAACTACATATTCAGCCTCTGTTGTGGAATTAGCAACCACAGTCTGCTTCTTGCACTGCTATGAAATCAATTAGCACCCTAGGAATTGACAACCTCCTGTTGTGGACTTCCTATCTAAGCTTGCTCATGCATAGTCAAATGTGAGTATATCACCAATCAAAAGGTGAAATCCTAGGATACAAAGGCCTAATTTAGGTGACCTTTAAGATATCTGTGGGATTAAAAGCCTCTTATGTTGTTTGAAGTTACTACTTGCTAAGTGAAGTTTTAGACTGTTAAGTGATTCTAGTTACTGTTGCAAAGAATAAATTAGTACGTTACTAATTAATAAAAAATATGCTAAGTAGTTAGTACTGCTAGTTACTACTACTAGTGTAAGTTCTACTGCTAGTATATTATACGGTTACGTTACTACTGCTAAGTATATATATTACTACTAGCGAAGTTACTATTGCTTAGTTTACCTTAGTACTGTTGATGAAGATGAAGAAAACTTTCCTAAGTAGTTAATGCCTTGTATACATTAGTTGCCGCTAGTACAAAAGTTACTACTTTGTGTGAATGTTACAACTGCTGTAAGATTACAACTGCTGAAGAGTTTATGCTGACAGAGAAGAAATCAAAGACTTATCAGAGAAAGGATAAACATTACTTATGTGATAAGTATGATATATTTTTGTAAAAGATACGTATAAGTTATTTGTTTAGAAGACCATGATAACTTAGGAAAATATTGTAAGCCGGTTAGGACTCCTTTGGAGTCTAAAAAGGAGTCCCTAGGCATAGAGTTAGATATCTAGAAATCTTTTGTTTTGATATCGATATAGCTTCAAGGTTTTGTAAACCCTAACACTATTAAGAGTGTTCTCGTAATTAGATTGCGGCTGAAAGGATTGGTAAACTATTTTTTATTGACTTATTCTATATTGTTTCATTGAAATTCTATTAGTATCATTGACAAGATACCGCAGTCTTTGATATTCATAATCAAAGATATCTTATCATAGTTGTTTTGGATTTATTCAATACAACTTAGCCTTATACAAGCTAAGAAAGATCTATTCTATTGGGATCAACAAGTGGTATCAGAGCCAGTGAGAAGCTTTGAATAAGAAGAAACTTTACTACACACAAAATCTACTTTTTCAAGAAGTAATGGATTCTCAATCTACTCAAACCATCAAGCTATACATACTCCAACCTGGTGAGTATGATCTATGGAAGATGAGGATAGAGTAGTACCTACAGTGCATTGATTACACTCTATGGGAGATCATAGAAAATGGTAATGCACCCATAGTAACAAAAACTATTAATGGTAAGGAGACTGTTATCCCTCCTACAAGTGTTGAAGAGAAGGTACAAAGAAGATTAGAGTTGAAGGTAAGAAGCACTTTGTTGATGGCTTTACCTAATGAGCATCAATTAAAGTTTAACTTATACAAGGATGCTAAGACACTGATGCAGGCTTTTGAGAACAGATTTGGAGGTAATACTGCTACAAAGAAAACTTAAAAAAATCTTTTGAAGCAGCAATATGAAAACTTTGCTGCATCTAGCACATAAGTGATTGAGAAAACTTATGAAAGGCTTCAAGAGCTAATTAGTCAACTAGAGATGCATGGTGAAGTTATTCCTTAAGAAGACATCAATCAGAAGTTCTTGAGAAGCTTGTCACAAGAATAGACTATGCATACCATTGTGTGAAGGAACAAACCAAAGATTGAACATTGAGTTTGGATGACCTCTTCAACAACCTGAAGGCTTATGAATCAGAGGTCAAGGGGACATCTAGCTCAACTACAAACTCACACAATGTAGCCTTTCTATCCTCTAGCAGCACTAACAGTGCAAACTAAGCATAATACCGCTCAGGGAGTTAATACAGCTAGCACTCAGGGTGATTGCTGATAGCTCACACTATTGAAATTTGAGTGATGCTGTGAATTTATTCCTCTTGCTAGCCCAATCAAGTATTCCACTGTTAGATAATGAAGATCTATAACAAATCAATCCTGATGATCTAGAAAAGATGGACTTGAGGTGGAACATTGCTATGCTGACTATGAGGGCAAGAGGATTCCTGAAGAATACTAGAAGGAAGCTAGACATGGGCCAACAAAGAAAGAATAGGGTTAACAAGTCCAAGGTGGATGTGTTTCAACTGCCACAAGAGAGTGACACTTTGCAGAGAGTACGAGGGCACCCAGAAACAAGACAGCAGAACAGGGACCTACCAGAAGGACTGGCCGTTGAAGAAAACAACTTCAAAATGCCTTAGTAATCACAGGTATGATGGCTTTGGCTATTATTAGAGTGACCAAGCAAAAAAGGGTCCAAACCATTTTGCTCTCATGTCTTATTCATTCACAAAATTCTAGTTCCTTCTACAAACTCTGAGATATCTAATGAATCAAATTGTTGTTCATCTTGTTTAGAATGTGTAAAAGATCAAAAAAACAAAATGAACAATTAGTTAAAGAACTTAAGAACAACTAGTATAAGTGTTGTCCTCTTTAAAAACTGGTTAGAATCTGTTAAGCTAGACTGTAGTCTTTAAGAAAAAAGAGTCGGTATGAGGAAGATATAAAATTCTTAAAATATGAAATCTATTTAAGAGATTTAGATATTGCAGAGCTTAAAAGGAAGTTAGAGTTGGCTACAAAAGAAAAAGATGAGGTTCAACTTATAGTACAAAAATTTGAAAATTCATCAAAAAACTTAAGTAAACTTCTAGACAGACAGATAATGGATAAGTGTAAAATAGGATTAAGGTATAATGCTGTCCCACCTCCCTATACTGGGAATTTTATGCCACAAAAATCTGATTTAGTTTATCCTAGTCTAGATGATCTTGTTGATGTGAATGAGTCTGTTAGTGAGTCTATAGTTGAAAAGCCTACTGTTGAGACTAATGAACCTGAGACTGCTAGAAAATAAAATGGAGCCCCAATTATTGAGGATTGGGTATCTGATAGTGATGAAGAAAATGTGCCTAAGGTTACAACAGTTAAGATGTTTAATAAACCTTGTTTTGCTATGATAAACTTTGTTAAGTCTACTGAGTAAGTAAAATCTCATAGGAAAACATCAGTTGATAAAAATAGGCAAAACACACCTAGTCCTAAAGGGAACAAGAGAAACTAGAACCAACAGATGTCTAAAAAATTAGGGAGTGATTTTGAGATGTTCAACAAAACTTGTCATGTGTGTGGTAGTTTTGATCATTTGAAGAATGATTGCAATAACTGGTATAATAATGGAAGATTTGCAAAACTAGTTTGGACCAATGTTCAAAGGGTGAACAAACAGAATTTCTCTAAATTAACTCACCCTAGTCCAAAAAGGAACATGGTTCCAAGAACAGTCTTAACTAGGTCTGGCCCAATTTCAGTTAATGCTGTTAGACCAGTTAATACTGTTCAATCAAGAACAGCAGTGAATAATGCAGGACCCATGAAAAATTAATTTAATAAGCATCTTCAACTTCCCCCCTGCTTCCTACCCCCCCCGCTAGAAGGCCTATAACAAAATAACAATAGCTATAACAGTAATATCACTAACAAAGGGGTTAATATTGTTAAGGGAACAAGGGTTAATACTGCTAGGCCAAAAGCAGTTCTTAGTGCTGTTAAGGGAAACAAGGGAAATGTTGTTAAGGCCTCAACATGTTGGGTTTGGAGACCAAAGCATAAAATTTTAGATCATGTCTCCAGAAACAATGGTGCATCAATGTCCTTTAAAAGATTTGACTATATTGATGCACAAGGCAGATCCAAGTCAGTAATGGCTAGGGTCCCCAAAAGAAACTAATTTTCTTACCATTATGTGCAGGGCAATCTACAGATTATAAAGAAAATGATAGAGGATTTGTTGCCTTTGGAGGTAATTCCAAAGGAGGGAAATTTACTAGGAAAGGTAAAATAAAAACTTGTAAATTGGATTTTGAAGATGTATATTTTGTAAAGGAACTAAAGTTTAACCTCTTTAGTGTCTCACAAATGTGTGACAAGAAGAATAGTGTTCTTTTTACTGATACTGAATGTGTTGTTCTGTCTCCAAGCTTTAAGTTAACTAATGAAAGTCATGTTTTGCTTAAAGTTCCTAGAAAGGATAACATGTATAGTGTTGATTTAAAGAATGTTATTCCTTAAGGAGGTCTCACTTGTCTCTTTGTAAAAGCCAAACCAGATGAATCTAATCTTTGGCATAGGAGGCTTGGACATGTAAGTTTCAAAACAATGAATAAACTAGTAAGGGGAAGCCTTGTAAGATGTTTACCTTCAAATTTTTTTGAAATTAATCAAACCTGTGTTGCTTGTTAGAAGGGAAAGCAACACAGAGCTTCTTGTAAG
>BQNB010077910.1:0-23566 GCA_026074375.1 Tanacetum coccineum
AGTTTAGGGTTTTTTGTTATAGATTTTAGTGGTTAGAGGTTTAGGGTTTAGTATTTAGTTTTTAGGATTTTTGGTATAGATCTAAGTGGTGTTTAGAGTTTTTGGTATAGATTTTAAAGTTATTTATATATCACTTGTGATATTGTACCTATTGGTTTAGGGTTTTTGATATAGATCTAAGTGGTTAGGTGTTTAGGGTTTAGGTTTTAGGGTTTGTGGTTTAGGGTTTTTAGTATAGATTTAAGTGGTTAGATGTTTAGTGTTTTTGGTATAGATTTTAGTGGTTAGGGGTTTAGGGTTTTTGGTATAGATCCAAGTGGTTAGGTGTTTAAGGTTTTTGGTATAGATCCAAGTGGTTAGGTGTTTAGGGTTTTTGGTATATATTTTAAAGTTATTTGTATATCACTTGTGATACTATACCTATTGGTTAGTTGTTTAGGGTTTTTGGTATAGATGTAAGTTGTTAGGGGTTTAGGGTAGGGATTTTAAAGTTATTTGTATATCACTTGTGCTATTATACCCATTTGTTAGTGGTTTAGGGTTTATGGTTTAGGGTTTTTTGTTATACATTTTAGTGGTTAAGGGTTTATGGTTTAGTGTTTAGTTTTTAGGGATTTTGGTATAGATCTAAGTGGTGTTTAAAGTGTTTGGTATAGATCTAAGTAGTTAGGTGTTTAGGGTTTTTGGTATACATGAAGTGGTTAGGTGTTTAGGGTTTTTGGTATAGATCTAAGTGGTTAGGTGTTTAGGATTTTTGGTATAGATCTAAGTGGTTAGGTGTTTAGTATTTTTGGTATAGATCTAAGTGGTTAGGTGTTTAGGGTTTAGAGTTTAGGGTTTAGGGTTTTTGGTATAGATCTAAGTGGTTAGGTGTTTAGTGTTTTTGGTATAGATTTTAGTGGTTAGGGTTTTAGGGTTTTTGGTATAGATCTAAGTGGTTAGGTTTTTATGGTTTTTGGTATAGATCCAAGTGGTTAGGGGTTTAGGGTTTTTGGTATAGATTTTAAAGTTATTTGTATATCACTTGTGATACTATACCCATTGGTTAGTTGTTTAGGTTTTTGGTATAGATCTAAGTGGTTAGGTGTTTAGGGTTTTTGGTATAGATCCAAGTTGTTAGGTGTTTAGGGTTTTTTGTATAGACCCAAGTGGTTAGGGGTTTAGGGTTTTTGGTATAGATTTTAAAGTTATTTGTATATCACTTGTGATACTATACCCATTGGTAAGATGTTTAGGTTTTTGGTATAGATCTAAGTGGTTAGGTGTTTAGGGTTTTTGGTATAGATCCAAGTGGTTAGGTGTTTAGGGTTTTTGGTATAGATTTTAAAGTTATTTGTATATCACTTGTGATATTATACCCATTGGTTAGTTGTTTAGGAATTTTGGTATAGATCATAATGGTTAGGGGTTTAGGATTTTTGGTATAGATCCTAGTGGTTAGGGGTTTAGGGTTTTTGGTATAGATTCAAGCTGTTAGGTGTTTAGGGTTTTTGGTATAGATCCAAGTGGTTTGGTGTTTAGGGTTTTTGGTATAGTTCCAAGTGGTTAGGTGTTTAGGGTTTTTGGTATAGATCCAAGTGGTTAGGGGTTTAGGGTTTTTGGTATATATTTTAAAGTTATTTGTATATCACTTGTGATATTATACCTATTGGTTAGTTGTTTAGGGTTTTTGGTATAGATCCTAGTGGTTAGGTGTTTAGGGTTTTTGGTATAGATTCAAATGGTTAGATGTTTAGGGTTTTTGGTATAGATCCAAGTGGTTAGGTGTTTAGGGTTTTCGGTATAGATCCAAGTGGTTAGGGGTTTAGGGTTTTTTGGTATAGATTTTAAAGTTATTTGTATATCACTTGTGATATTATACCCATTGGTTAGTTGTTTAGGGTTTTTGGTATAGATCCAAGTGGTTAGGTGTTTAGGTTTTTTGGTATAGATCAAAGTGGTTAGGTGTTTAGGGTTTAGGGTCTTTTGTATACATCTAAATTTAGGGTTTTTGGTATAGATCTAAGTGGTTATGGGTTTAGGGTTTTCGGTATAGATCCAAGTGGTTAGTGGTTTAAGGTTTTTGGTATAGATCCAAGTAGTTAGGGTTTTAGGGTTTTTTGTATAGATTCATTTGGTTAGGTGTTTTGGGTTTTTGGTATAGATCCAAGTGGTTAGGGGTTTAGGGTTTTTGGTATTGATTTTAAAGTTATTTGTATATCACTTGTGATATTATACCCATTGGTTAGTTGTTTATGGTTTTTGGTATAGATCTAAGTGGTTAGGTGTTTAGGGTTTTTGGTATAGATCTAAGTGGTTAGGTGTTTAGGGTTTTTTGTATAGATTTTAAAGTTATTTGTATATCACTTGTGATATTATACCCATTGGTTAGTTGTTTAGGATTTTTGGTATAGTAAGTGTTTAGGGTTTTTGTTATAGATCCAAGTGGTTTGGTGTTTAGGGTTTTTGGTATAGATTTTAAATTTATTTGTATACCACTTGTGATATTATACCCATTGGTTAGTTGTTTAGGTTTTTTAGTATAGATCTAAGTGGTTAGGGGTTTAGGGTTTTTGGTATAGATCCAAGTGGTTAGTTGTTTAGGTTTTTTGTATAGATCCAAGTGGTTAGGTGTTTAGGGTTTTTTGTATAGATCCAAGTGGTTAGGGGTTTAAGGTTTTTTTTATAGATCTAAGTTGATAGGGGTTTAGGATTTTTGGTATAGATCTCATTGGTGTTTAGGATTTTTGGTATTTATCCAAGTGGTTAGGGGTTTAGGGTTTTTGGTGTAGTTCCAACTTGTGATATTATAATTCTTCTTTTTGTGTGTGTGTTATCACTTGTGATATTTTGTTAAATTTTAATCAATTGCAAGTCTTTGTATTTCTTTGTGATATGAAAAAATTTAATCAAGAACCAAATGTGATAAAATGCTATATTAAAAGTGGTTGTTTGCATAAGAGTTATTATAGAAGTCTATTAACTATCCCAAACATAATACATAATCGACTACTAGGCAATGTTGTTTACAACAACAGAGCGCATCCTACTTAGTTTTATGCAGTTGCATACATACTTTTCATGTCTATTACTAAATTAAGAATCTAAATAAAAAGTACTAAGTTTTTCATAAACATGAAATTCAAGACAAATCATTGTCGATTGCTTCCTCCTTCACCTGCTTCAGTCATCTTTTTTGCATAATCAGACATCTTTTTCTGATAAATGTTTACTTCATGTAGTAATATTTTTGCTGCAATTCTTGATCTCAAGTTATCCATCTGCATCCGATGATTTTTGTCATTTTCAGGCAGCAAGCCTGTTTTCCATTGTGCTGCAGTTGATCCTTCATAAAGCTCCATATGCATGATCATATACAAACCAAAATCTATTTTTCTTTTGTTGTCTCCCATTTCATTCTTAAGTTTGTTGCTTTTTTAGGTCCTTTCAAGATCTTATCTGCATTTGTATTTTGATACATCAACAGGTGCCTTCCAAACACGCTCCTCTGTAAACATTAATAGCTAATTATTATTACAGACCAACATATATTAATGTGATATCTCTTGTGATATTATATTGCATTCAAAAGAAACAAAATATCAGTTTAGAGGTACAAAAAATTATTACCACAAACTCAACATTGTCTTTATATTTCCTTTCATATGTTGCATCGGATTCGTTGTTGTCTATTATCACAGACAGGTTTTCAGTTATTGAGGTGAAAACAATGAGGTAGTAATGGCCGTTGATCAATTATTGGGAAGAATGGCCTTTTTCATACAAAAATATGAAAATTATCTTTAAAATAGAATAATACAAGAATTTCACTGAACAAATAATAAAATATTTTATAACAAACCAATTCGACGTCCTCCATTTGCATTTTTTCTACGTCGTTTTCCATCTGAATTGACAGCATTTTGTGAAACCTATCGTACTGGGTATCTATTTTCTTGTCAATTTATTTTGTTTTGTCCTCCAATATTCCTGGCACCTGATTCATAATTAACAAAAAATTATATAAAGCTAAAGAATTTAAGATGTAAAAGAAAACAGTCATTTTTTAATTCACCAGAACCTACCATCATTGATCGTGTATAAAGAATAGACTTTTCAAATTCTCTATTTGATGAATTTTTTATCACGAAATTGAGTATAAAACGTATGTGTCGATCACCGAAGTAACAATTTCCATCTTGGTGCCAATGATTGAATTATTCATCTTAACAAAATCGTATGCTCATACGTGCATTGAAGACCACTTCTCTAGAATTAAAACAAGAGAGATAACATACGCATAGAAACTAAACATATAAAAAGATGAATATAAATAATATAGTGATAATATATAATCACTAGAATTATATATCACAATTGATATATCAAATACACTTATATCTCTATCAATTTCACTTGTGATGTTTCAAGTGACAAACAACATTCTATAAGTAAAAACAAATGGATACTTACTCTTCCTCTTCTTGCGTACTGAATATGCTTCTTCCCAAAAGTTTTTCATCCGCTGTAAGTTCTACGACTGGGTCCACCGTCTTGTTTACATATTTTGGAATTTTTGAGTCCCATTTTCATTTTCTTTACGTTTAGAGAACTTCAGATTTTTCATATGTTGGGCTTGCACCACGGTCAATGTCGCTGAGAACCTGGAGTGAATATCTATGCCAAAATAGGACTCTCCTGAGAAGTATGATCTATTTGATCCTTTTTCTTTTTGCCTTTATTTTTGTTCTCGTTCTGCTGCTAGAGCTTTTTTCTACGCGAGCGAAGAATTCACGCCCTTTTCTAATAATTTCCTCTTCATTCTCTAAAAAACTTTCTCAATTTACATCATCTGTTTGATCCTTCATCTTTTCTACACTCGTTTGTGTTGGAACAAATAGATGTTCATTTTGTATGTAGAATTCGCTAAATTTTGGGTCATCAAATGGATCAATTTCTTTAGTTATTTTTTGATTTGTTGCCTTTTTATTTGCCACCCTACTTCCCTTATAGTATTATCAGCTTCATCTTTTTTGGAAGTCCCCGTTTCTTGTTCATCTTTTTTTTCACTACATTCAGCAATGTTTTGGTTCTCGTTTCTTCCGTCTTTCTGAACTTCTCCTACTATTTTTTGATTTTTAGCCTTTGTATTTGCCATCCCTTCTTCCTTATTGTTATTAGCTTCATCTTTTTTGGAAGTCTCCGTTTCCTGTTCTTCTTTTTTTTCACTACATTCAGCAGTGTAGTGGGTCTCGTTTCTTTCTTCTTTTTAGACTTCTGCTACTATTTCAACATCCCAAACAGTGATATGATATTTTCACAAGTTAACAAACCAAAAACCGTTAAACTTTATGAAGTAAAGTTTTAAAATATAATCAATCAAACTAAGACTTGACATATTACCCTAAGTTGCGTGACGAGGCTGTTTACTTCCATTTGAATTAAATTTCAAATCAATCAACTACCTTATCAAGGTGAGTACATAGCCTCACATTTCAATCTTTTGATTGTTTTATAAACCCGCGAGGGGATACATGCTATAAACCATGAATACAAATATTTCTCCAATTGTATGCTATCCTGATATATTATTGTCTAAGTTTTCCTTCACTGCCAATATTTCTTAATCATGAACCATTAGTCACTTGCGAGTAAACGCGAATATTGTGGATAGATCTATTGGAGGTGACGGATCTTGTTGGTGTACCCGTACATGGGGTAACCAAACGCACTATATTTGAGAACAATGGGTAACTTTGGCAAGTTACCTTTCCACGAGGACATTTGTTCCTCACAAATGTCACCGAGGTGATTTCCATGTTAATGTTTGGTTGCATGAGCTTAGGGCAATAATACTGTTTTCCATGATAATTGTAAATGCATGCAATTATTACCACTTATGATAACTTGTATTCAACCATCTTGTTTACAAATCTATGAATTTCACTCAACCGTTGTGTTGACCCTTTTAGCATGTTTATCTCAGATAATTGAGCAAACTATGGCACGGAGTGGCATTGTACTTGAGGACGTCCAAACTTGTTATCATTCAAACTTTATGTTTTCAATGTACTTTGGGACCTCTTTTGTAAAACTCTGATATATTATGGAATGATAACTAAATTTTCCAAAACGTCTCTTTTGAGTCATTTTCTATGATTATGACTGTTGATTCATGATGTAATACCCCAAATTAACTTCCGCTACTATATGTCAAATAAGGGGGTGTTACATGATAAGTATGAGTTATTTATAGAATAGATCATAGTGAATATTCTAAGTTTTAGGAATATATTGTAAATCAATTAGGACTCCTTGGTGTATAAAAGGAGGTCCTAGGGCATAGAGTTTGCTATCTAGAAATCTTTTGTTTTGCTATCGTTATGGCTTCAAGGTTTTATAACCCTAATACTAGTTAGAGTATTCATATTAATATATTGAAGCTTTGTATGTTAATCTGTGTGTTCATTAGAATTACTGTTCTATTGCATATTCTTCTTATTAATCAAAGATTAGATTCCGCATAGTCTTTGATATATTTTACAAAGTTTCTACCACAGTTGTGTAGAATTTATCTTGTATAACTAAACCTTGCACAAGCTAAGAAATTCAAGATCTATTCAAGTGGTATCAACACCTTTCATTCTTTTCACTTCCTTTTTCAAAATCATCCACTTTTTCTTTTCCTTTAACCTTAGTTTTCCTTTTTTGTTTAGCATCTTCTTCAACATTAACCACTTCTTCTTTTCCTTTACCCTTAATTTTCCTTTTTCGTTCAGCATCTTCTTCAATATTAATTACTCTTTCTTTTCCTTTATCCTCAATTTTTCTTGAACTTTTTGTATCTTGCTGCTGTTTTTTTATCTTTTTATGTTTCTCGGCCAAGTCTTTTGCTTCATCACCTCTTGTCCATCTACCAGGTGATTTTTTTCTTCACGTTTTCTTTTCAGTTTCAGTTCCTTTAGCACTTTCCTTTCTATATATTCGTCGTTTCCAGCCAACCATTCTTCATTTACTACCATCTTTTGATTAAATTGTTTCTTACAATCATATCGTGGCAATTGTTTTTGTCTTTTTTGATTTAGGCTTATCTACATTACGATTTATCAAAAGTTATTTCACATATCATATTATATCACATTTATACATCATGTGGTATCAAAAGTGAGTGTACAAGTTATATCATAAATGATATCACTTGTGATATATAACAAATGATGTTACATATCCCTGTGACACCAAAAGTGTTATCAAAAGTGATATAACAAGTCATATCCCAAGTGATATCATATTTATATCACAAGAGATATCATAGGTTATATCAAATATAAAAACTTATATCAATTTCATCTC
The DNA here is from genome assembly GCA_026074375.1 of Tanacetum coccineum. Lineage (NCBI taxonomy): Eukaryota > Viridiplantae > Streptophyta > Magnoliopsida > Asterales > Asteraceae > Tanacetum > Tanacetum coccineum. The sequence continues at coordinate 7,333 of BQNB010077910.1, forward strand.
ACTTCAGTTTTATACAAAAATTTGCCCGCTAAATTGTTTTGTTTCCCCATTACTATTCATCCGCTAAACCATATTAACATGTATATTCTATCACCATTAATAACACAAATCAAGAATAATGTTAATAAAATTTTGTTTTTTAATAAACTTATCTTTTAATCTGTCATATAATCATAGTAATGAACTAATAATTTTTATTTAACAATTTATCATTGAATAATTTATCTATAAACAAATAAGGTGAATAATAATATAAAAAAATTAATAAATAACATTTGAATCAACTTAAAATACCGAAAACATAACAAAATCATTATGGATAGTTATATAAGAATAAAATAAGTTGTTTATAATTGACTTACTTTCAATATCACTTTCAGTATATTTTTTTAATGTTTTCTGTAGATTTATTCCCTGGTGTAGATGTTGATGCTTCCATTTTCGTTTTGAATTGCACTTTAGAGAGATGTAACCCTGGTGTTCCTTATTGTGCGTTTTTTTTATCGATTGATTTTTAGAGAGAGAGTGTGTTTTTAAAATGCATATTTAATTTCTAGAATGGTTGATGTTATTGAAAACCGTGACGGTTATTTACAGTTAAGGTCCCTCCTCTTTTTTTAGATTTTGAATTTTTGTTATTTCAAGTTTTGTAAGTTTTCATTTCAGTAACATTCATTTTACATGTGATATCACATGTTATATCACTTGGGATATCACAACTATGTCAAAAGTTAGAGTGTTTAGAGGAATGAATAACTTTTTTAACCATGACGGTTATTTTTAAAATTAAGTGTAATATCCCTTGTGATAGATGTTATGTAGTTTTAATTTTTATTATTATTTTAAAAAAAAGTGCCTTAAATTTACTGTTTTCTTTTTCTCCTATTTAATGCTTGCCACAAATTTCATACCACAGAACCCTAATTTCAATAGTCACTTAGCAAACCTTAAGAAATTTTAATCAATTCTTATCAAAGATGGACAATGATGATGGTAAGTTAATTATTGTTATATTGTTATCTTATTCTTCTTATTATGTTAGTAATCTATTAATAAATGAAAGAATATAGGGTAACACATTTAGGATTTCTATTTGTCATTGATTTTTAAGAAGTTGTATCGAATAAATTATTTATTCTACTGCTCATTGTTTCAATTAAAATGGTTATTCTATTTGTTTTTTTGTAATTTAGGCATAACTGATTCTGACACAAGTTCCTACACAAGTTCCGACACAAAGTCGGACGCAAGTTCCAATGATATAGTTTCTAGTAGAGGCCCATATGCTTATTTGCTGCAATGGTATGACGATGGATTTGACGAGAGTGTTCCTGAATTTAAATTTAACAAGAGAACAGTTTGCAAGTCTAAAGCTTCAAATAAAAGACATTCCAACTCTAAACAGGTTCCAACTCTTCAGCCTGGATTTGCGTTACCTTTATCAACAGTTGGAAGTGTTGCGGACAATGAGAGGAAAGGGAAAAGAAATGTTCGTAGTGACAAGTCTAAAGAGTTTCCAAATCCTCCGCCTGGATTTCCATTAAGGGTACCAATTGTTGGATCTTCTGTGGATTATGAGGGCAAAGGGAAAAAAATTGTTGGAATTGACAAGTGATCAAACAATTTGATCATTTTAGTTTTATTTGTTTTTAGTCAAGTGGCTTAAAAAACAATGCTTTTCAAGTTTAATCTTTTGTGATGTAACAATAATCAACTACTATGTATTGTAATGTTTTTTATCAACAAAACTATGTGTATGCTTATCTTTATTAATTTTTATGTCATTTCACAATCATGTATCTCTTGTGATATAATACTGTAATGTATAATATCACTTGATTTTAAGGTATAATGTTTATTCAGGTTCTAATTTTTCAGTTATGGTGCTATATCACTTGTGATATAGCATTTAGTTCATCTAATTTTTGACATAAGTTTTATTGTTTTATCTATTTTTAAGGTATTATTTTTATTAAGATTGTAAGCTTCTCTTGAATATCACTAGAGATGAATCATTTTATTTATCACTATAGATAAATCATTTTTAATTATTAACTTTTCTGACATCAGTCAATTCAACTTTATTATTACCGTAGGAAAAGATTGATTGATTCCATTGCTGTAGAAAAGGATAAGCTTACACCATCACTTTTTAGGAAAGGATAAGTTGATTTCACTCCTTTAATCAATTTGCTCATCAATAGCACCATTAATAGAAATTTTCATAATCTTAGCATCAAAAAGTGAAAGTACCAAGTGTTTATCACTAGGGATAAACCATAGTTAGTCATTATATCCATTCCTAAGTTAACTAGCAAAACTAAAGTTGAATTTTTTTTAAGTAACATCATTATATGATTCATCAATTGAAAACACCTAATGTTCTTCTTCAACCATCTTCATACACCTTCTTCAATCCTTTTTTGATTGCATCTTCAACCATCTTCTTAACCTTTTCTTCTTCCTTGTTGTCTTCACCAAACTTGTTTGCATATTCTGACATCAAACCTCTTTTTGTATTCATTTCATGCATCAGAATTTTTGTTGTGTATCTCATCCTCATGTTTGTCATTTGTTTAAGGTAGTCTCTGTTGTTTTCCTCAACAATGTCAGTCTTCTATTTTGTTGTTGACTCTCCTTGATACAATTCCATGTGCATCATTGTGTATAAGTCGCTGTCAATTTTGTTTTTCTCAGTTCTCCACTTAAATTTCAAGACTTTGGTAGGTTTTTCTTTTGTGAGTTTGTTGACACATGGATGCTGATGTTTTTTCAAGTATTTGAGGAATAAAGCTTATTGCAAAAAACATTAATACTATATATTATCTCTTGGGATATTACTCTATATATTAAATAACAATATTCATATGTATTTAGAAATTGCTTACCACTGAATCAAAGACCTCTTGGTACTTATTGTAATCGCAATATTTTTCATTGTCCAATATTTCCGCATTAGCTTTCAAAAGGTTAAAAACTATGACATAATATTGACCCTCAGCAACTACCGGGAAGAATGCATAGCTTACGTCTTTCATCTTCTTTTTTGATTCTGAAGTATTCATTTGATTGTTGATCATATTTTCAAAAGACACATACTCCTTTGCTTCATCCTTTTCTTTGTTCAACAAATGCGCTGTCTGTTTTATGACAATATGTTAAACGAAATAAAAAAGGATTAAATTTTTTGTTATTTAAAACAGAAAACTTGGATATATTTTTTCTATTATATTTCAAAACTAAAACAAACTTACCACATCATTGGTAGGAAAGTAATGCCTCCTCTTATCCTTTCCACCAGATCTGATCATTTCCTCGTAATTTAACACTGTAACAAAAGTGTCGATTATCTGTTTTTGGATCGTAATGCCAGTTGCAAGTGACTGTATTTCTTTTCTGTTGGCAATTGTTCCTTTGCCGTCATCAAATACAACTTCCCTGCAAAAAAGAATCCGAAATGATTACGTGTTATATTTTATATACAACAGTTATTAATAACTGTAATATATCTCTTGTGATTTTTGCTATCATTTTGTTATTTTTTTAACATACTATGAGCGACAGGTAGCATATATTTCAAAAAAAAATCAATAAATAGTAAGCTTTTTACCTGATATCTCCTTGCATGCAGAATATGCTTCTAGCACAAAGAATTTCATCTTTATCTAATTTTTCTTGTGTTTTTACCATCTTATTCATGAATGGTGATTTCAAATAAATTGATGGTTTTGTTATCCTTTTTCCTTTGTTTTTTGGTTCATCTTTGCTGCTTTTGTCCGCACTTTCTTGACCTTTTCCAAAAATCTTTTCTTGAACTTTTGGGCTTTCAAAAGTATTAGAAACTGTTGTAGCCTCTGATTCTTCTGTTCCTATAATTTTTTCAATTTAGATAATAGATCATTGCATAATAATAAAAATGTTGTATCTTGTTTTTTACCTGTCTGGGCAGTGCCAGCATCTTTCTTTTTAGCTGCTTCCTATAATGATTTTTTTCTTTTCAGCTTCTTCTTTCTTCTTTGCAGCAGCTTTCTTTTTAGCTTGTTCTTTGTTTGCTGCTGCTAGCTTTTCGTCTTCTTCCTTCTTCTTTGCTGCTGCTAGCTTTTCAGCTTGTTCCTTCTTCTTTGTTGCTGCTAGCTTTTCGGCTTTCTCCTTCTTCTTTGCTGCTGCTAGCTTTTTAGCTTGTTCCTTCTTCTTTGCTGCTGCTATCTTTTCAGCTTCTTCTTTCTCCTTTGCAGCAACTTCCTTTTCAGCAACTTCTTTCTCAGCAGCTTCCTTTTCAGCAGCTTGTCTCATTTCGCTGGCTTTATCGACTTCTTTTTCTTATGCAGCTTCTTTTACAGATTTTTCAGCATCTATTCCCATTTCAGTAGCTTCATTCTCTTCTGCAACATCCACCTCATTATTATCAGCACCATCCTCATTACCATCATCATTACCAACACCACTAGTTCCTGCTCTTTCTTCATCTTCTTGCAAACCTTTTGTGAAGTCTTCTTTGAACTTTTTAACATATAATGGTAACTTTTCATCTCCACTGAATAGTTCATCCATCTCCATATACTCTTTCAAAAAATGCTCAAGCTCCGTTTTCTCTTTCAATACATTTTGAAACTTTTCTTCTATTGTCTCATAGACTAACTATTTTTAAATATATAAAAAACAATATAAGAATTTATCTCTGGCGATATATCATGCATAGTATTATCTCTATTCATTATCTCTGGTGATATATCATACATATTACGGTTTTTTCCATTAAATATATATAAAAACTATATAAATTAGGGGCAATTGCATATATCCCATTAAAACTTGCATATTTGCATATATACCCAAAACATACTTAACTTGCATTGTACATCATGCATCGAAAACTTGTATTTTGGGTATATATGCAAATATTCAAGTTTTAGTGGGTATATATTCAATTCTCCCTATAAATTAAAACTTAATTTTTACAAATTACTGTCTTCTATTATCATATATTATACCAAAAAAATATAAGCATGGTACCATCTCTATAAGCATATATCATTAGAGATATAAGCATTTATCACTGGTGATATATCATACATAGTACTATCTCTATAAACATAGGAGATAATATTTTGTAAGATATATCACTGGTGATATATCATTAATGTTATATTATACATAATACTATCTCTATAAGAATATATCATTAGTGATATATCAAACTCAACAATCTCGATTAATAATCAAGTATTTTTGAATTAATAAAGATATTTTTTACAAGTAACTGACCTCTCTAAGTTTCCGTTTCTTAGTGTCTTTTTCATTCTCATCTTCTTTATCATCATCTTCAATAACTTCCACCAATCCAATCTGACCTTTAGACATCTCAAAATTCTCTCTATCCACAACATCCTGGCTGGTCCAATTCCTTATTGCAGGCCATTTACGTTGCATCATCACCATACTATCAATTTTCGTGTAATGCAAGTAAACGAGCTGTTATTAAATCAAATACACAATGAATTAAAATATGTTTCAGTATTTTTTTTATTTAATTTGATATTAAAAGAAGAAGTTTAACTTTACCATTAAAACTGTGTTTGGCCCGTAGTACCAGTTTTCTAGTGTCTTGTCGTCCTAAGTATTCTTGCTTGTTTGGATATGATCCCATATGAACTTGCACCAGTCAAAATCACTGATGATATCTGTAGACTTTATGTTCTTTATCACATAGTATATCAGCCTTGAGCTATTATCGCAGTGGATCATGCAGTTTAAAAATAGCATCTGGTAATTCATTTAGAACATGAAGTCTGTGTTTGTTGTTCTTTGAATCTGATTGGATAGATCTGTTATTGTTATGTACTTCTTGTCATGAAACTGTACCTTGAAAGCCTTTAGTAATTCGTCATCGTACTCCCTTGGAGAATCAGACTTGAGTTTCTTTTTTCCCATGGGGATTCCTAGCACTTCCCGGATCTTTTTTGGCGTGATTTTGATTTTAGATCCACTTGGGAAAGTCACTTCCATTTTTTTGTATCCGAATTTTTTATAACAAAGTATGGTAACTTGCCAGGTATCTTCTCAAATGGGAAATCCAACAAAGTTTCAAACCTCATCTCTCTTATCTTTGTTTTCCTTTCGGGCATTAAAGTTTTTGTTGCTTTGTATAGTGGCTTAACTGTAGTCTTTGCCCTTAATGATTTGAATTCCCTTTCAAGTTTTTTTCTTTTTAACTCTTTTATATTGTGGCTCTTCAATCTCATAATCTTCATCATCAACTTCCAGCTTCTTCTTTCCTTTTTTATCCATCTTTTTCCTTTCCTCTGCTTTATTTTTAAGTTTTTTTGACCCTCTTCCTTTTTTTAAGAGGCTCTTTTCCCTTCTTCTATAATTGTTGTTTTTTGCAGATCCTCTTTTCTCCATGGAGATTCAGTTCCTGTTCTTTTTCTCTTTTTTGCATCCTCGTCTATTGCTTTGTCTTGTATCTCGGGTGATTGCTTATGTGTTTCATTTGTTGTTTCTTGAATCGATGTTGCTGATGTGTCAGTAGATTCATCTGATATCACTGGTGATATGTTGTTTGTGTTTTGAAGATTTATTTTTTTCTGTTTGTGGTGTTGTATCAACATTTATTGATGGTGGTTGCTGATTTGTTTCATTTGTTGGTTCTTGAATTGTTGTTGTTGGTGTTGGATTAACATTTGATGATGGTGTTGTCGGATGATCCTCTATTGGTTTTGGGTTTTCCTTAGTTAAACGTCTTGCTGCATTCGCTTTTATTCTTCATGTTGGTGTATTTTCAGATGTTGGTGTTGTTTCTTTTGTTGGCGATATGATTTCTGTTTTTTTTGCACATCTTCATTTTTCTTAGATTTTTTCGTAATTGATTTTGTCCTGTTTTTTTCTTCATAGAAGTCAATGGCATGTTTAAATCTGCACAAATAAATTGTATGTTAGTCTTTGCGTACTTCATTTGTTATCTAAATATCATTTGTGATGCAAAAACTGAATAAGTGTGCGTCATACAGTTTATAAGTTTCTATCTCTTTTGTCATGTCAAATATGATATTATACAAAACATATATGACATCAAATGTGATATTGCAAGGAAGCGAAACTACTATGCTGCATATATATATATATATATATATATATATATATATATATATATATATATATATATATATTAAACAAAGACAGAGACGCAAAGATTGTTTTCAAAAAAAAAACAACGAGATATCTTTTTTTTGTTAAACCTAAAATGCACCCTTTTTGTTATAAATATAAGCCCAAAATTTATGAATTCATTTACGTTGAAAAGAAAAGAAAGAAAAAACAAAACTGATACAAGCCCAAATCTACACAATTATAAAGTCCAAAAGATTAAGGTATGATAATTGAAAAGAGAGTTAAAACTTTTATCAAATACTGTAATCACTAAAAAGAAGAAGAGAATAAAAGAAAAAATAAGCCGATTCTAGTAAGCTTATCCAATAAGCTCGAATATGCTCACAACTAAACCACACAACGAAACTACTAAACCCACCCGTGGCGAGTGATACCAAATGTTGGTGACCCAATAATCACTTCACTTCTTGTATATATATATATATATATAACGCAAAGTCTAAACATTTAAACATGTATTTTGTATACATTCAGATTTTACCACCACATTTGACATTTTTAAATTACAGACACTTATATGTTAGAATGTACCTTTACTTTTACCAATCTTCGGAGATGGATTTACAAAAGCATTTGTTCTATGACTGCAATACAAATGTTTTTTAGATAATAACATGATGTACGAAATTTTAATGTTTAAAAGATTTTTTTTGAGAGACTAACCGGAGATAGCTTGTATTACGCCCAGATCCTTATAAATTCACCTTCTACATTTTTTCGAAAGCAAAAATCTTATGTTTCATGTAAAACAAAAATTACAGAACATAACTGCAGATATACTAGTCTATGATTTAAACTACATATATCACTATTGATAAATTACGTATCAATACTATTATCTAACACTGCTTTTTAAATACTTTATCACCGGTGATAAACCGCATATCAATCACTAAATTATGCAAATCAAGAACAAATGCAAACTCTAATCTCTCATTTAAATAAATAATTCATCAATAATGCTAAATAATAAATAAGTTACATAAATAAGCATAAAATCATCCAAACATCTCAATAATTCATCAATAATCACTAAAATTAACAAATATCATCTTATAAACAATTATAAAAGAAATAAGCACAAAATCATCCGAATATCAAAGAAATAAGCATAAAAACAGAAAAAACTATCTAAATCGCATCTAAAATTCAGAAATAAGCATAAAATGACACTAGAAAGTTAAATAAATTAAAAATAAAGCATTATAAAAACCGTACCATCTTCCATATTTTCTTCCGGTTGTTTTTCCGGCGTTGATGTATCTCCAAGATCAGACTCTGTGTTCTTCGATTTCTTCATTTCTGTGTTTTTTTATTATTAAGCTTTTTAATGGCGCTTAGTTGTTGATTTTAATTTATAGGGTTTCAGAGAGAAAATTTGGGGTTTTTGGTTGATGAGAGAGAAAGTATTTTGAGTTATGATGGGAGATAGGAAGGTAGGTGGTTATTTTTCAATATTTACGTTTTTAGTCCCTGTGTGATGTTTCAAAATTGTGCAAGAATGGCCCCTCCGTGTTTTTTATCATTTGATCTTGTCGTGTGTGATCAACGGCTGAGGGTTGTCCCTCAGTTTGTGGGAGAAAAGTAGTTTCTAAAATAACTCAACTCATAGTATATATATTGTGCAATTAAAGACTGTCACAACCTTTGGTTTACCAATGGACATACACTAGTTTGTCAAAAGATACTTTCCTTCTTGGCATTGTCATTGATTTGATGATGTTAAAAAATGTGTCTTTTTTGGTTGATTCGGAGATGTTAAAAAAATATGTTTAGTTGTTTTATTTTGTCGATCGTTATATAGTTAGGTCTTACTGAAATTTCGTCATTATATTTACAGGAACCGGCAAGTTATAACGCAATACCAAAAGGAAAAAAGTTTAGTCATATATAGTACGTGCTAGTTTCTTGCTCGATTTGCTACCAACAAAACTATTACATGTTTCTTAGAGAAGGCAATCAACATTCAACGAATATTGTTAATATGATTTGATACTATCCTCATTGAATTTACAGTTTTTTTAATAGTTCATCAATTAAAATAACCAATTTCTCATACAGACGTGTAATTGTTGTTGAGATGACAACCGGAATCTAAACTATGATAATCATTTCTGCATGTCGATCGATTTTTTAAATATACGTATTCCTCTAGAAAAATCTCATCGAAATTACATTAAAAATACAGCATAAATAATATCCATGCAAATAAACAAGTTTGAAAGTATAGTTATTAAATTTGGCCTATGACGGTTTAATGAGATTATAATATAAGTCCATAGTTGATTGTTGTTGTTTTCAAACCTCTTCATGCCACCACATCGAATTCATTATTTTTCTGTCACCATCTTTTTTTCTATAAATATGGAGAGTGTTTGCATATATAATTTCATGCATGACTTTTTCAATAATTGTTCATAGCTACCGCTTACTACTACTCACTGAAGTGTTACTTTGACTAAACATACCTTCTATAAATTTGCTAAAAGAGCCTCTAGTTGGCGGATTTCTCTCGATTAGAGTATTATCTCCTCGAAGAATAATCTGGGTGGGTTATCCTACACATTTTGTATGTTTTTGCTTGTTTTGCTCGTTTTGTGTTTCAATAGCTATTGTAATCGCTTTAAGGAGTAGTTTAATGAGACAAATAAAATTCTTAGGCTTGTGCCTTTTGTTAAAATTAAAAAAAAAATCAGTTTGCAGTGTTGGGAACGGTCGTGCCGTTGGGCTCGTGCCGTTCTCAAAAATTCTCAAAAAGTGATGTCACGTCAGCAAAATGCTCAACGGCACCAAGAAACAAACGGCCTCACATTTTGTGGGGCATCCGTTGGCACGAGAAAATGTGGTGCCGTTGGTACACATATACCCCACTAAATCACAAAAAGACAAAAAAAAAAACGGCGCGAGAATGGCACCACCACTGGAGTGGTAAGCCGTTCAGTTTCTCGTGCTGTTCTCAACGGCGCTGGCTGTTATTTATGGCGCGAGAGAGAATGGCACCACCACTGAAGTAGTGAGCCGTTCGATTCTCTCATGCCGTTCTTTGGCACCAGAGAATGGCATCACCGTTGGCAGAAAGGAATTTATGTAACGTAGACATTGTTTCCCAAGAGAAACGGTTTTTTAAATAATTTGAAGAAAGGAAAGCCTAAGAAAAAGGTCTGATAGTTTATTAGGTTAGTTGCCAATCATGTACGGTCACACTCAAACAGCATAATTCCAATTTCAACCACTAACTCAATCAAGCCAAAGCACTAATTCATTTGTGATGGGACAAGTTTGCACAATATGTACACACACACACTATTCTAAAATGTATTATGTACCTATATATATGGTAGAAAAAATGTGTAATTACTAATTAGCAATTACTAATCACATATAATCACCAATGGTGATAATTAGATACATAAAAAGTACCCGGATATGATTTTTCGTTATATAAAGAAGTAGACCAGTAATTTTGGCTATGATATATAGCTACGAAACATACAAAATAAAAATAAGGGATACAAAAGATTTAATGTAATAAGCATGTCCTACTTGCATTAAAAAAAATGTGGTGATAGTTAAAGAAAAGTTGACAAAAGTTACTTAATACTGCAAGATCTCAATAAGAAAATGGATCGATCCTCCAAATGATGTATTTATTTTGTGGACTCCTGTTATTTGTTGTTATGCGAAATACATTCAAGGATTATCTCGATTGTCATAATATGGATCTTTATAATGTACAATATTTTGCTTATTAACAAAATGAGTAATATATTGTTCCAAAACACGATAGGGGTCAGGGGGAAAACTACTTTAAAGAGGTTCTAATTATACCCGAACCAACCGACACAATGCATTTAACCCAAAATTAGAAATCACCATCTAGTACGTACATGCAACGTTTGTGACACATATCTAACAGGAAATACATTCTTGTTAACTGTGGGAAAATATAACAGACATAAAATCCTACGTTATAGCTGGTAAGAAAAGTAGTCACAACCTTTGCGGTATAACCTCGGCAAAATTGAATTTAAAAAATGTAACCTTTTATTGGTAACTGCATATGATCAGCGGGCAGGCATTCACGATGAAAGGATTCTGGCAGAGACTGCATTCTAAGGTTTTTGAACCCATGTCAGGAATCTCAACCTGATATAAACACGTACAACATCACTAAATATCAAACAACGAGTTAGTTAAAGAGATTTAAAAAGTTTCAGATGGCGTTGTTGGGATTTTATAACTAGTAAACCATATATACTACGAGTACGCAGCGGATGGATTTAGGGTTTTGAATGAATGAAGAATAAGCTAGGGAATGGGTGTTTATATAGGCACCATTACCCTAGTCCTTGTGGAACAAGGAAACTTCTTTTCTTTCCTTTTCCCTCTCCTTAACCGACTCCAATACCCCTCTCTCTCAAACACATGGGGTCGGCCACCCTTAGGCCCTCATGGTTTAGGTATTGTCGATTTAGTCCCTTGGTTTACATATTTAAATAATCGTTAATTAGTTATAAACTTTAACGGCTATTTAAATACATTTACGTGAAGTATATTAAATAATAAACGCATTTTATCTGTTTAACGTGTGTGCCTCCAATAGGCTCACGTACCTCTAGTCGTATAAACCCCGGATCCAACTACCATATTCCAACAGCTCCCACTTGGGAGTTGGAGTAGCAAATGGCGTTTATACTAATAATGAAAACGTCTAGCAACACTCCATTTCTTATTTAAACTAGAAATTCCTGAGATGAAGTTCCAAGATCATTCTCAGTATAATGGTTATTTATTTCTTGCTAATATCATCCCTTTGTTCAGATACCGTTAAACCATGGATATGGATCCTAACTCATTCCATATAGTTTAACCATTTAGATTCTCGTTATCGAATTTAATACAGATATACCAAATGTAATCAAGAATCATCTTGAATTACCCTTTGGGCACGGCCATGCAATTATCTGATTAATTCTAGAGAGGGCCCATGGTATCATTCTGCACATTTCAAGTGGAGGAACAAATTCTTTGTTGACTACAAGTGTTGTGGAATGCTGCTTCACATCACTTCCAAGAATAGCCTTTATAACTACCTTATTCAGGATAGCGTTTGACTTATACTTAAAAAGTGATATCCACACATCGCAGAACTTGCTTGTATCTCAAGTCTAAGGATGACTTATTTAACCATTTTCGACATATTACTCATGACAAGGATCCAAAAGTAAATGTACGAAAGTTGGGGTGTCCAATATGCAACCCTTGTGAATAACATATGAGTTTGGTGGGAATCTATCCATGTATTTAAAAATACAACCAACACTCACATTTGTCTTATGTAACAATATTTCCATATTGTTAACCGACAATGGACATATTTAGAATAATAAAATCATTCAAGGATTAAACATGCAAATATAGAATAACAATTATTATATGTATGAATAACAAATACCACGTATCTTCATTCATCAAAAAGTAAAAATTATCTTACAATCCAAATTATCCAAATACTAAAACAGATATGCATGAGACTAATTAGTTAGTTGAAGTCCAATGTTTCCAACATTCTCAACTCTTTCTATACAAGAAAGCTAAATAGTCATCTGTGTAAACTTTCTGAATACTTGTTTCAAATTCACAAATTTGTGAAGGATTTGAATGATATGATGAGTGTCGTATGTATATTTGCATACTATTGCAAGTATCATAGTATGGAAATGTGGAAGTACCTTTAATGGGGTATTTGAAGTCACCAACATACTAATCTCAAACAGTCATCTTTACAGTTTCTTAAAATGTAAAGTATTCTTATTCTTTAATGTGTAGTGCAACAATGCTCTTAGCTGAGCATATCTAGTTAGCAGATTTATCATAAATGATTAAATCCTACTTTAACTAGTATTGATTATTCTCTAGCATCATGTGTACTCAAACAACACTATGCCTTATATAATTCGTAAACATTTGTTTTAACAGTCATCTAAATCACTCTCAATTAGATATTGTTGTTAATAGTCATCTAAACACTCTCAATTAGATATTGTTGTTGTTAGCTCATCTTGCTCTTGTGCAAAAGTAACAACCAGTCTCATACACAATATAAGATATATACATGATGAATCCTTAGTTAAATAACACAAGGTTTCCATCCATATATTAAAATTTTTCATTGAAGTTGAAATTTTATGCATTCCTTATTTTTTTAATTTCCTAAATTCCCAGTGGGAAGTTTATCCAATCTAAGGATTAACATCTAGCTTAAGATAGGGATGATTCCATCAATATGTTACAACAACATATGAATTTTAAGGAAAAAATATAGTGCTCTGATTGTGGGTTTTTACACTATATATATAATATATAATAAAATATAAAATACATATAAGTCTAAAAATCAACAAGATCAATAAAACCGAGAAGTAGTAACAGAGGTGTTCCCCCGGGTCTTAAGAAATTAATTATTAGGTGAAATTATAATGTAATTAATTTAAAAATGCCCAACGAGGCTGGACTGGAAGATCGGTACAGTCGAAGATTTGAGTTTGAAAGTGAATGGAATTGATTGAGAGATGAAAAAGTCAAATTAATCAATAACAAATAAAAACGTTTAAGAAAAACCTAAAAATTACTAAATTAAGCTGAAAAACGGGAGCACGAATCCCGAACAAAGGGGGAATAACCTAAAACATCAAAAATTAGACCCTCCGAAACAAATTTTCGGAACTTCTAAACTACTCATGGTAACAAATAAACTTTCGAAGAATGAAAAAGACTAGACCGAAAACGGAGTTCGTTTGACCCAAAAACGAGTCAAAACAAAAAACGTACCCGGACCCGTTCTTTAAAAAGGAAAAGTTGTAAAAATGACCCTACGAAAATTTTTGTATTTTTCCTACAAACTATATGACAAAATAAAATTTTCTAAAAAAGAAAAATATTTTTTTGATAATTTTTGTATTTTTTATGAATTTTTTTAAAACATTTAGACGAAATTAAATCATTAAAAAATATTAAATGATATCAAAAAATTCTGAAATATTTTTTCTAAAAATACTTTATAATACCTATAAAGTTCCTACGAAAAAATAAGAACACGGAAAGAAAAAGCTTATAAATAAAAGCACGAAAAAGCTGTTTTTCAAGCCTAAAACCCCTTTAAGTATGGCAAGCCCTTGAGTCTTTAAAAACGAAAAGACCCAAGGGTGGCAGTGGTAAGTATGATATAAAAGGGGATTGTATCGAGATGTCACGGGTTACAAAGTCTTGCTCCCACCGGACTCTATGTCTATTCCCCTTTTTTTTTTTTTTTTTCGAAAACTCAAAGAAGCAAAGTTGTTAAGCTCGTGGGCATAACAACATTGTCTACTACAACTTTTTGAGAAAAGCTGTCAATAAGCTTAAAAATAAGCTTAAAAAGTGACAGTTTAGCTTAAAGTGGCTAAAAGCTAAAAAAAAGCTAAGATCTTTTTTGGACATCATATGGAGGCAAATAAGCTACTTGGACCAAATAAGCAAATGGGCTAACTCAAACCTAATTAAGCTAAAAAGGAAAAAATCTTAAAGAAAATAAGCTGAGAAGAGCTAATTAGACAGAAACACTAACAAGCTTACAAGGCAAAAATGCAATAAGTTATTTGGACAAATAAGTTAGGAAAAAGGCTAAACAAGCTTAACAACTAACTAACTAATCTAAATAAGCTATTTAGGACAAAAAATTAGCTTATTAAATAAGCTCAATAAGCCAGGGAAGAAAAATAAGCAATCCCTACACCTAAGTAGGCTAAAACAGTCAAAAGCCAAGTTTGGGCTTAAAAATAAGCCAACAAACAAGCTTTTTAAAGGCTGAAACTTAGAAGGCTTATACAAGAGCTTATAAGCTCTTAAAATAAGCCAAGAGATTGGGCTTAAGTGGACTTAAAAGCTAAGCAATGAGAGCTTAAAGTCTCCCCTTTGCACCAGGGGAGATTTTAAGCTAAACTCAAGGGCTTATTTGACAGCTTATTAAAAGCTGTCAAATAAGCTCTAAACAAAAAAATAAGCTAAAACAGATTGAGTACCCTAGCTTATGGACTTATGCACCAAATTTTGACTTTTAAAAATCATTTTAGATTGCTGAATTTTAACAGTGAAAAAGGGGCTTTGCTTTTTTAAAACTGTCACTCAAAGACTTGGTGATTTTTGACTCACCAAAGTCAAAAGACCAAAGATGTTTGTTAGCTTGATTAAAACACACAAAACAGACCCTTTTTTAATCTTAAACTCAAACTCCAAGTGCTTATAACTATAAGCACTTGTAGCCCTTTTTAAAAAGTCACAGTTTCAAAAATGGTTTAGAAAACCTTGGAAAACAATTTTAAAACCTTAGAACTTTTAAAAACAGCTTTAAATAAGCTTAAAACTTAAGCTTAAACTCAACTAGTTACCTCAACCCATGCACATACCCTTTTTGACCCGTTTTTATAGTTGACCCAAACACCCCTTTATATTTCTCAAAATGGATTTTAATACTTTAAAAAACTGTTTTGACTCACAATTCTTAAAGGGAATGGACAAATAAGCCTTAAACACCCTAAATGAACAATAATAAGCAGGAAATAAGCACTCAAATCAACTAAAACAGATTAAGCTATAAAAAAGCTAAAAATTAAGGCATAAAAGGGAGAATTGTAATGACCTTGGTCCAAGCTTTTACAAGGACTTTTTGAACCCTCAAGGGGTTTCAGCTACAAGCTCTGGCTTATAAATAAGCCAGTGAATAAGCCAATAAGCTCTTCCAACTTTAGCTTATCTTCCAAATGGCTTATTCTTGATCTTTCCAAACAAAAACTTATAAAACTTTAAACTATGGAGAGTTTAAGCTTTATAAGCTTAATCAGGCTTCTATAAGAGCTTATAGGAGCTTGTTTAACATATACAAAAGTGACTTAAGCCGTTTAACAATGGAGACTTAAAAACGGGTATAAATTCTCAAAACTCATTAATTATTAAAAGGAGTACAAAGGGCTTGAAATAAGTTGTAAATAAGCTAAAACAAACATAAATTTGACTGAATTAAAAAGTAATT
>BQNB010077911.1:0-26584 GCA_026074375.1 Tanacetum coccineum
TGAATTATTGATGCTAGGGAGGTTTGTCCGATTATTATAAGCAACTCCTGAATTTGTTTTGTATACTTACAAGCAGAGTCAAAGGAATTATTTAGAGGATTTTGTGATTTTCTTTGTTCTACTATTTCCCTAAGAATCGCAGCTTCTTCCTGAGTGTGCTTAAGGTAATTAAAGTAAACTAACCTATTGTGCAACAATCTAGGGTTTAAATATTCCACATTAATCTTAAGCATTTCTGGAGCAATAGTGTGTTTGGTAACAACATTATTAGCTAAATCTTTTCCTTTAACTTTCCTTAATTCATCCTTGAGAGCTGTCATGACCAAACCTTTTTCCTGAAAACTTACATTTAAATCAGAGATTTCCACAGACTTTTGATTGATTTGATTAATTAAAGCATCACATTGTTCTTTTGATCGAATACATGTTGGTTTAATCGAGTCATAAAGTTGTTTATAGGTCTATTTCAAATGTTCATTCTCAGCAATAAGTTTTGACACCATATGATCCAATTCAATATTTATCGTTTCAATCTCTTCTATGTCCTTCTTGACCTTATCCTCATTCATATTTTCACTTAGAGATTTAATTCTCTCTTTTAACTTCTTTATGACCGTGTCTTTCTCTTAGGACTGAGCTTTCAATTCATTTAATTCAAAATATTGATCAAAACTTGGAGCACTATAATTTGAAACAGAATTGTCTCTTTGAAAAATTTACTGATTAAGTTGAGTATCAACTTCTAAAGAGATGCAATGTTTTTCAAGAGTGGTATAACTTCTGAACAGTTTATCGTAAATCTCTTTTTCAACGAAATCCTTTTTGTTGAGAAGCTCAGTCTCAAGTTTGAGACACTTTTCACATTCACGCACATTTACATAAGTATTATCCATAGAAGAATTTACAATTATGTTCATTATATCTTTGTTAATGACTTGTTCCAAGAGTCATTCGTTTTCGTTTAAAACTTTATTCATTTTAACTTCAAATGTTTTTGACTCTGAACGATGTTGTTCCACATCCTATTTCATTTGATGAAAGATATTTTGGACTTCAAAAAGTTCATCAATCAAATATTGATCGAATGCATTGAATAAGTCCTTTATTGCTTTTATAAATGGAATTA
Source organism: Tanacetum coccineum (assembly GCA_026074375.1). Taxonomy (NCBI): domain Eukaryota; kingdom Viridiplantae; phylum Streptophyta; class Magnoliopsida; order Asterales; family Asteraceae; genus Tanacetum; species Tanacetum coccineum. The sequence goes on from BQNB010077911.1 coordinate 1,127, forward strand.
TTTCATCCCTAAAACAAGCTTTTGTATGTTCAAAGCCCCACGAGCCCTCAGTTATGGTTGTGGCTGTGGTTCTTTCTTTGACAACCACGTCAAAACCAGCAAGATGGTGTTTAAGTTTTTTCAAACTCGTATTAACCATGCTGACTTTAGGAAGTTCTTTTGGAACCTCAACTTTGGTGGGTCTACAAGAAGGAGTGGGATCTAAAGAATTCATAGAATTCTGAGACCAAAAGGCTTGTTTAGCTGATAATTCAGTTTGTGGAACAAATCTGTTTCAAAATCTTAAGAAAGTTAGTTAAGAGCAGCATAATCGACTGGTGTAGTATTAACTTTCTTTTCTAACATCATTGGGTCCTGTTGTTTTAAAAGCATTTTTGAACGACTCTCTTCAACAAGCATTAGGGTCTTTTCGGAGTCAAGAATCACAATAGCAATAGTATTCTTAATGACATTACCATCATAAAGCTTGGGTTCCAACTGCTGAGCTTTCTTCAGATTGAAAGGATTTTGAAAACCTAGAGCTTGTTTAGTGGTATGATCATAGAAAAACTGAGGTTTCGTCAACATGTGAACAGTTTGTGCAGATTGATCTCTTTTAAAAACAATATTATCTAGCTGTTTGATCTTCTTTTCTAAAGCAATCTCTCTATCAATACTTCTGGTTTATTCTTTCTTAAAATCATTTTTTATAAGAGTAACTGTTTGCATTAAAGATTACTTTTCTTTTAAATGTTCTGAAAGAGTTTGTTTAAGACGATCAATCTTTATAGACTGTTCACATGGATCTGAAACATTATCTTTACTCTTTAAATCAACATTTTGTCCTTCTTTCAAAACTTTAACTTGTTCCTTATATCTTTCAAGCTTAGCAGTTAAAGTATCATTGACACTTTTATTGTCTAGATTTATCTTGGTACAATTAACTACTTGGGTTTTTAGTTGTTCTATCACAGATAATATCAATGCATCTTGTTGTGCAGAGGAGTTGAATTCTAAACAACTGCCTGTTATGATTCAGTCACATACTGAGAATAAGGAATGATATTGCTATCACTGGTTATTTCAGTGTCTGAATGGTTCACAACACTCGATTTTTTAGAAGACGAGATCGGCTGCACAACTTGATTTGTCATATTGTTATTCACATTATCAGGATTGTGTACCTCAGCGAGAGCATCTAAACTATAACGAGATAAATTCACCATGAGAGCAACTTTGTCAGTGTTGAGTTCATTACAATCAGAGTCATATGCATCCAAATCATCGTCTTGATAAGCAGCATTGTAGGTAATGACAGTCTGTGTGGCTTGACCTTTTGCTTGAGCTTGTACCAATAACACTTTATCCTTAAACCATGAATCATCTCGTTTCCTTTTAGGTTTAGTGCACTCTTTGGACATGTGTCCTTCCCCTTTGCAGTTGTAACAAATAACTGTCCTTTGTTTCCCAAAATTGCTTCCACTTACTCCTGGAGTGTAGGTTCTACTTGTACCTAAAGCAAAAGAAATTTGTCTCCCCTAAACTGGTTGTAAAGTTATTTTGCCATCATTAATGGTAGCTTGTTGCCTAGTGTTTGATGAATTCCTCAGCTGGTTGTTGGTAGTAGGATAGCAAGATGTGACAACAACTGATAGGAATGACAATATATGGTTAATGAAATCAATGGGATCATCACCTTGCTTGAACACCAGAACAGTTAGACCTAAGTCTAGGGTGGAAATTTAGGTTGTTGTTGTTGGTTAACTGTGAGAGCATATTCAATTTGAGGGATGGATAATGGTGGAGAATAAACGTTGTGGTTAACTGATGATTGATAATCATTGGATGGGTAAGTGATTGAAAGAGGTGTTGATGATTGAGTGTTTGAGTATTGTTGAGACTGATAAGGTGATCTATACTATAGAGACTGATATAGTGAAACTTGTAGTTAAAATTGAGAGTTTTGGTATGAGTTCTGATGAGTTTGATAAGGAGACTGGGTCATCTGACAGGTTGCAACCAAAGCAAGCGGATCTGAGTTGCGTTCATGCATTAAACGAACTTCATTTGCATGAATTTCATGTTGTCCCAAGTAAGCATGAAGCTATTCAATGTTAGTTGTGTGCAAATCCCGAACCAGTTTGACATCTGTCACAAATTTGCTTCACTCAGGAGGAAGAGTATTCAAAAACTTGGTGTTCACTTAAAATTGTTCCAGTTTCACATTGTAGATGTTCATGTCATTGAGTAGCAATGAAAATCTCAAGTACACGTAGTGTTTCCCCCTTCTTATAAGCAAACTTATCGAATTCATCATAAAGCTTACACTCTCTTTCCTATTTCATCAATAAAGTTCCTTACATGAGAAGTTGAATTCTTTCCCAAAGTTCTTTGGCGATTCGATGATTGCTAACAAGTGGATAGACCTCTGATGGTAATCCTTGGAGAATGATATTTGTTGCCTTGACATCATAATCAGCTTGAATTGCTTCCGTAGCAGATAACTCATAATATTCCTTTGGTCTAGTCACTCCATTCTTCTTAATCGTAGGCCAGATGAGTGAACCATTTTCAACTGATTCAAGGATCATTCATCCATGTTGTCTATTCATCATGTATAGCTCCATTATGCTTTTCCAAGAATCGTACATATCCTTTTCCAACATAGGTGAACAATTGTCAGCACCCGAAAGAATTGCTTTGTCAGCAAGAGTCGTCATTGAGAAATTTGTATGTTAAAAGATTACTTGTTTGATCGAATGATGGTAGAAAAAAATTATGTTTAATTAAGTTGTCTTTTAAGTGTTTTAATTCTAGAAACTACACGGGAGTTTACAATTCTTGACAAAACCAGGAAAAACAAGTTAATGTTTCACAGGATTTTACAAGTTAACAAAATAAACCGTATAATTTTGAAGATTGAGTAGTTCGGTTGATACTAGACTTCAGTTGTTCGGTTTCAACTAAAATTGAGTTGTTCGGTTATAACTCCAACTTAGTTGTTCGGTTCCAACTAGACTTCAATTGTTCGGTTCCAACAAAAATTGAGTTGTTCGGTTTTAACTACAACTTAGTTGTTCGGTTCCAACTAGACTTCAATTGTTCGGTTCTAACTAAAATTGAGTTGTTCGGTTCTAACTCCAACTTAGTTGTTCAGTTCCAACTAGACGCTCAGTTATTCGGTTAACACTAAAAGCCTAGTTGTTCGGTTGATACTAGAAGCCCAGTTGTTCGGTTGAAGCTAGAAGCCAGTTGTTCTGTTGAAGCTAGAATCCAGTTGTTCGGTTGAAGCTAGAATCCAGTTGTTCGGTTGAAGCTAGAATCTAGTTGTTCGGTTGAAGCACACTCGAAACTCAAAATTTTAAAAACACAAAAAGACACTTTTTTGATAGTTTTTTCCTAAATTTTCTTGTACAACTAGTATTACTAAGCCTATAGGTACCTTAAAAATGCAAACTTTATGGTTTTTAAGCTAAAAATTTTGAAATCAAGATTTGTATTTTTTAAAAGCTTTTTGAATACAAAAGATGAACAAAAATAATGTTTTTCTTGATTCTAAGCTTGTACACCTATATCCTAAAGATACTACATCAGATTTACCAAGGTAAATGATCCTTTAGTGTACAATATAGCTTCAAAAAACAAAGAAAAAAATAAAACGACGCACGGTTTGCAAATAAAAACGAACCAAAACAAAATAAACACAAAGAATAAACACACCACTCCATGGCTCTTGATACCAATTGAAGAACAATCAAATAACATACATGGAAAGAGAAAAAGAGGTGATTTTAAAGAGAGAGTGGTTGAATGAACACTTTAGAGAGAGAAAGTAAACATAGAAAAGAAATGCATTATAATGTGTTAGGAATACAAAATTCCTAGAAAAGTCTCGGTTACTTCATAGATATCGGTAGATAGCTCGTATAACAATATTTGAAAACTAGATAGGCTAGTTAGGAAAATCCCATGGACAAAGCCCATGAACAAACCCATAACCAACCTAGATAGTAGTATAAATACCCTCTCCACACATGGAGAGGGTGTTGGTTCTCTTTGTAATTTACACATAGTTCAATCAACCTTTTTATTTTTCCTTTTTACTTTCTCTCTCTAGTTCATCACTTGTGTGAAATGAGTTTTTTTCAATTGGTATCAAGAGCCATGGTTCTATCTTGGTTCTTTTAGTTTTTCATTGTGTTTGTGGTTTTGTTGCGAGCTTATTTGAGCTTATTGGTTTGGCTTTAAGAGCTTATATTCTTTATTTTTGTTACTCGACACACTTTTTGTTTATCTATTACTTTCTTATTTGGGCTTAGTGTTCAAAATTTTCATTTGGGCTTATATTACTTTCTTTTCGTTGTGCGTTTGTTTTTGGTTTGAGATAAAGAAAAACAAGAAAACGTCAAAAGTCATTCTTTTACCAGTAAGGGTGCGTTTTGGTTTGAAAAAGAAAACTATGCTTATTTACTTCTCAAATCGATTGTTGCACTTTGTTGTTTGCTTTTCATCTTCATCTTATTTGTAGCTTATTAGTAGTTATTTTCGAGCTTATTTGAGATTCTTGATCACGACTTATTTTCTTGGTTTAAGAGTTTTTTACTTATTTTCAACTCAAAAAGTATCAAACGTTTCATAAAATCTGTATAAGCTTATTGTGTTGTTCTTTTCGTGGCTTATCTTTGTATTAAACTCAGCTTATTTAAGCTTTTTGGTTGGCTTATTTTTTTATTTGTGGACACGGTTTGAAACCAAGGAGGTGACAAAAGAGAGGACTCAAGGACGATAGTACTTTTTGGCGTGTTGTGACAACCGAACAACTCACAATCAGTTGGAACCGAACAACTCACAAACAGTTGGAACCGAACAACTCTCAAACAGTTGGAACCGAACAACTAGACCTCCGTTGGAACCGAATAACTAGCTTTGCAAACCGATCTACTTGTCTTCTTTGTCACAACCGAACAACTCAGCAACAGAACAACCTTGGAACTGAACAACCTTCGCACAACCTTAGCACCGAACAACTCACAAGCACTCGGAACCGATTTAACAAGTTCACATAAACAAATTCTCACGTTTTTAAGTCATTTCGGGTTTACGGTTTCGTGTGACGGTTCATTACGGGACTTACAATCTATACCATTACGATCGTGAACTCGTTTCGATCAACGTGGTATATTTAATTTTCACCGACGATAAACGTACAACTCCGCGAGATAAAATTTCAAACTCGTTGCATTTTATAAATTTCAAATGAAGACGATATGTGAAACAGGAGGGAAACGTGTTCATTACTAATAAAAATTCGAATTTTACACTTTTGGTCCCTAGATTTCAAGACAATTTTATCATTCGTCCTCTGTTGGATTTTTTAACCCTCTTTGTTAAAGCATCATTACACTGTTAGTCCTTATTCTTATAATTCAACCCGTTAGTCCTCAAAAGTGAATCGTAATTACACCGTTAGTCCTTATTTGAGTTTTAATCAACAGTTTCTCATTTAAAGTTGAATGTTTGTGCACCGTTCATCATTTTCGCTCATTATTCGTCAACAAAAGCTCAAATTCTCCAACAACAACAACGATTTCTCCACAATTAATCACTGCTTCACGGTTTCTTCTTGATTTTTGTAAAATCCCTCGAATGATTTAATTCTTTTCTCGGTTTAAATCATAGATTTGTAAATTCTCGCGAACGTTAATTGATTTCAAACCACAACAAAATCACTTAATCTACTTAAGATCCTTAATTTCATTTCACACATCGAATTCAATGGAATCTTTGAATTCTAATTTCCAAGAGAGAGAGTTGCATCAGTTGCAACAAATGCAAGACAATGCAAAGGAAAGTTGCATCGTATCTTTTCAATTTCTGCATTCATACCTCAAAGCTCTTTCAAACAACGACTTCAAGGGAACTAGCATCGGGGGAGGATTCGAACGGGCATTTACGGCACTCTTTGATCAAGATGTTCAAACTTTCACATGCTCAATGTTACTAAACTTGGATCAACTAGAAAAGCAACTTGACAAAGAAAAATTTCAAGAAATCGGATCCATGGATGCTTTTAGAGTACTCAAGACACAGTTTTAGATGTTCATCAATTTCTGATACTATTTCGCTGATGATGATAGTCTAATGATACGCAAGTACTTTCTAGCATACACTCGAACCGAGGTTCGACAGTTCCGTGATACATTGGTCCAACACATGGAATCTGTTAAGGAGTCAATTCAAGAAAGAGCAAAACATAAATGAGAGTATGACAGAAGGATGAATGACAGAATGATGCAGTCAAAAGAGGGAAATATTGACTCAAGTAAAGTATTACATGTTGGTTTGATTGTTACGAAAAGCAATGAGACAGAATCAGAAAGGCATGTTTCAAGCAGCAGATTCGAAAATAATATACATACTGATGATGCTGATATCAACTCAGTGAATGAAAAATAGCCAATGACTGAGGTATAACTGTCTGCTGAACATAATATACTTACTAATGAACAAGAACATTCTGAGCAATCTGAATCCATTTATGACACATATTTGTTGGAAAAGGTTGATAGAAATACCACTCCTGCTTCAATATATATGAGTCATAGGGGATGAGAGATTGACCAGAATGCTGTAAAATGTCAAGTTTCATGTCCGTTGCTTGATCCATCATTTGATAACATGACAACTAAATTTTCAAACCAATTTCTAGAATCTGAAAATATTTCTCTCAAAAAGACCGTTGCCCAACTTCAAAAAGACTTTTCAAGAATGGAAACACATTGTGTTAACATGGAACTTAAATATCAAAATGAAGTTTTAAAAAATGGGCAACATGGTCAAATTTTGAATGAAACAAGTAATGAAGCCAATATTAAAAGGGAAATTAATGTGTTGGAAACTAGAAACATTGATCTAGAATGTAGTGTGGCTAGATTACTTGCAGAGAATGAGAAGTTAAATAAGGAAATGAGCATCTAAAACAAACTTATAAAGACCTTTCTGATTCCATCAAAAAGACAAGTGTTCAGACCAAAGATCATGCGGATTCTTTGATTGTCCAACTGAACTGTAAGTCAGTTGAAAATGCTGATTTAAAAGCTCAGATTCAGGAAAAAGTTTTTGCAAATGCAGCATTGAAAAACAAATTAAGAAAGATAAAAGGAACTAGTATGGATACCAAGTTAGCAAAATCATCAACCTTGGGGAAACCAGTGTTACAACCACATAGAAACCAATCAGTTGTTAGACAACCGACTGCGTTTAAGTCTGAATGACCTAGATTTTCAAAACCAAGGTTTGCCTCCCAAGTTGATGTGAAATACGATTTACCAAAATCAGTCACTCCTTATTATTTTCCTATAGTTCGAGATCCAGTGCTTAAAAAACCTTATCACAAGATTACACCTAGCTCATCTAAGAATAGTTTTAAAGAATTACATGGCTCAAATGACATAACTCATAAATACTATCTAGAGGAAGCTAAGAAAAAGACACAAGAAAGAGATAGGAAGTCAACAACTAGTGTGATGCATTTTGCTAAATCACAAAACACTACTAAGAGTTGCAAATCAAAACTTGGGGGCAACAATCAAACATCTAGGGTTTTGCCAACATCTAAGAGTAGTTGCCCAACAACAATTGCTATGCCAAAAGCAGACCACTCTAGGAAATCTAGTCCTTTCTCTGACATCAAACACTTTGTTTGCTCAACTTGCCAAAAATGTATCTTTAGTTCAAATCATGATGTATGTATAACAAAATTCCTGAAAGAAGTGAATTCTCGTGTTAAGATTCAATCCCCTAAGACTAGAGACAATACCAAACCCGTTGAACCAATGAGTCACACTTAGAAACCTAGTAGGCAGATTGTTACAGGACATAGGTTTTCTCCCAATAAGTCTTCCGCTGTGCATGAGAAAATAAACACTCCTAGATCTTGTCTTAGGTAGATACCGACCTGTAAATTTTTAATACTACTGGTCTTAGGTGGGTTCCTACTGGAAAGAATTTCAACTCTAGCACAACCAAGGTTGACTGTGAACCCCTAAATGGTTCAAATAAAGATATCACTAACCCATATGAATGCAATCAAACTCTCAATGTCAGTGCATGTACTCTTAACTTAAGTGCATGTACATCTTTCAATCCTAAAAAGGAAATACTTAAAGTTTGGTTGCTGAATAAATTGATGTCTAAGAATCAAGTGCCTCAGGGGATTCACAAACAAAAACAGTCCCCAAACAGTTCTCAATGTGTTAAAGAACAACAACAACAACAACAACAACGTGCATATTTTGATGATCCATGCCATGAACTTCTCCATAAAGTCTACATTTTACAGGGATCATCTTCAAATGTACATAAATGATTACAAGAACAATGGCGTCTGTAGACAACATTGTAGGCCTCATTCCTCAAAGAAAAGAAAGGTGTACGCTTAAGTGCGCTTTATCTTCAAAAGAAGAGAAATCTTCCTATTTTTGACCATTATCATCAACAATGATATGTTCTCACATGCTCGAATATTATTCAAGTGGATCAATGTACATTAACTTGTATTTTAGCTCACTTGGTTAATCAAAAAATGGCAATCACATATGCAATTTTTGAAGGGGAGAATAGTGAGAAAAATATGGTCAAAAGTTGATTGATTTTTTAAATGGTCAGTATGGCTTCTGAACACAGCAGTTCAGGACCCGCGCTTCATGAAATGACTCCTGCAACAATTAGTTCAGGACTCGTGCCAAACCCTCCTTCTTCAACATTGTTTGTACCACCGTTAAGAACATATTAGGATATTTTGTTTCAACCGATGTTTGATGAATTACTCACTCCTCCACCCAATGTTGATTATCCAGTCTCTAAATTCGTTGCTATAATTCATGAAGTAGTTGCTCCAGTTCCCACTGTATCAACCGGTTCACCTTCTTCAACAAATGTTGACCAAGATGCACCATCACCAAGTCATTCTCAAACAACACCCGAAACTCAACCTCCCGTCATTCCTAACGATGTTGAAGAAGACAATCATGATATTGTAATTGCACATATAGGTAATGATCCATACTTTGGTATCCCAAATCCAGAAATCCCTTCTGATCAATCTTCATCGTCGGATTCTATTCATAAAGTTGTGCATCCTGATCACCAAAATTTTGAACATAATAGCAAATGGACTAAGGATTATCCACTTTAAAATATAATCAGTGAACTCGATAGACCAGTTTCAACAAGGCTGCAATTACACGAGCAAGCTCTTTTCTGTTACTATGATGCTTTCCTCACTGCTGTTGAACCCAATACGTATAAAGATGCTTTGACTAAATCCTATTGGATTGAAGCAATGCAAGAAGAGCTCAATAAGTTCGAACACCTTGAAGTATGGGAGCTCGTACCCCGACCACACAAAGTTATGGTTATTACTTCGAAGTGGATCTACAAAGTGAAACTAGACGAACTGGGAGGTATTCTAAAGAACAAAGCTCGATTAGTGGCCCGTGGATACCGTCTAGAAGAGGGAATTAATTTTGAAGAGTCTTTTTCTCTGGTTGCAAGATTAGAGGCTATAAGGATTTTTCTCGTGTTTTCCGTTCACATGAACATGGTCGTCTACCAAATGGATGTCAAGACTGCGTTTTTGAATGGTAATTTGCGGGAAGAGGTATATGTTAGCCAACCGGATGGTTTTGTGGATCCAGATAACCCCAATCACGTGTACAAGCTTAAGAAAGCTCTTTATGGGTTGAAACAAGCTCCACGCGCGTGGTATGACATGTTGTCTTCGTTCTTGATATCCCATGACTTCTCCAAAGGCTCAGTGGATCCTACTCTGTTCATCTGTAAGAAAGGCAAGGAATTAATTCTGGTATAAGTATATGTCGATGATATTATCTTTGTTGCATCTACACCTGAACTTTGTGACCTATTTTCTAAAATAACGTGTTCAAAATTTAAGATGTCAATGATGGGCAAAATCTCATTTTTCTTAGGACTATAGATTTTTCAGAATCCCCAAGGCATCTTTATTAACCAATCAAAATATGCCCTTGAATCTTTAAAGAAATACGATTTTGACTCTTGTGACCCAGTGGATACTCCCATGGTGGAGAAATCCAAACTGGATGAGGATAAAGAAGGGAAAGCTGTTGATCCATCACACTATCGTGGCATGATTGGCACCCTCCTTTATCTCACAGCCAGTAGACCTGACCTATAATTTGCTATATGCATGTGTGCCCGGTATCAAGCTAGGCCTACCGAAAAGCACTTACATGCGGTCAAAAGGATATTTCAGTACCTAAAAGGAACCGTCAATCGAGGAATATGGTGTCCGAAGGATTCTTCAATTGCACTAACAACATTTACAGATGCGGATCATGTTAGATTACAATTTCAAGGGGAGCTAATTTATATTAACTATAAGAGCTTTAGATGTCATTTATTTCAAACTTTAGGGACTTATTTGCAATTTAAGACTTAGTTGATTCTCACGGAATAGATTTAAGCTTATCAATTCTTTGAACACGATCTCTAGTATATGTGCGTACTAGGTTTTGCTGATTCTAAGGTATCGAAACCAGCAAGGGGGAAGGAATAGATATACAAGAAAGATAATGAGTACACGTGATATAATTCATACCTTATTCTCATTTTAGGTCATTTCGGGAAGATAAATGTCGTAACCGCAGAGAAAATCAGTGTTTTAATTTATTACTTTAAGGTGCACTATTTCATCCACATGGGGAAGAGATATCTTGTTATTTTTTAGTATGAATCATTTGAGTTCCCAGGGGGAAGTGTTTTGAGAATAATTATTTAAAATGTGAGAAGAGCTCTTTCTGATTCAATTAATGTTTTACCCAATCAGTTAATCACTAAGCTTATTTTTTTTAAAAAGGAGTATAAATATTTAATAAAAGAGGTACACATAGGTTTGATAAGTATGATGATTCCTTAAGTTAGTCAGTATTCTGCAGAAAGAAATGAGTACATTTGGGACTTAGTTGACTTAGGTGTTATCATTTTGGCTACTTAAGAGGGAATAATTGTGGCATCCAGGACTTAGTTGACTTTGGTGTTACAATTTATATCATCACAATCGTGTAAGGAGAAATACGGACATCCGAGACTTAATTGACTTTGGTGTTATGGTTTTGAATTAGTTGTGTACTTCGGATATTTGGGCTTTATACATCAAGACTGCTTGATGCGGCTTGCACATCTGCTTTGAATCTACTCAAGACAAGATTGCTGGTTCGGGTGGAAGCTAACACAACTTCCAAAAGGAGATTATCAAGAAGGACTACAGATTGCTGTCGTAGATAGAATGACTTTGTCATTTTTGGTTTGAACATATTCAGGTCCTGTCTCATACATAGTATTGTGAATATATATATGTAGTGTAGACTTAAAAATGGTGAATATAAGTAGTACTTGAGTACAAAATTTTCAAGAATTTCTTAGTAAATTCAAAATCTTTCAAAATTATCGTACTCAACACTATCTTATATACCCTCAAATATTAAGGGGGAACATTAAAATGTTCCTTATATGGCTTGTGAATAATTGGAACATTTCTCTCCCCGTAATCATAAATTTTAATCTTTTGATATCTAAAATATCAATAGACTTGACATTTTTGATAAGGGGAGAAAATGTGATTAAAATATATGGCTAATAATGTGATTTTTAAGATCTCAAGTGTACGCTAACCCATATATGTGCTAAACTCTTTCGATTAATCGATGCACATATGAAGGGGGAGCAAATGGTTACGTGATTGGCTGAAATGTGGAAGTACCAAAGACCGACCATTTAAATTACTGTATTGGAGTTATAAGGTGGTTAAGTTTAGGTATTCATTCCCATGATCCAGCCAGAACCGGAGGGATCTACCCAGGGATATTCCACTAGATAGTGTAGAAGTCCTTAGGTATGAAAAAAAGGAGTAAAGTGAGATTAAGGGAAAAGTGCCGACTGAGATGGAGCTAGTACTGGAACAAACCCAACAAGGTACTAGTTATGAAGTCTCGGTAAGCGCTGAAGGGGTTGAAGAATTAAAAAGAAAAGTTAAGATAAAGGGTGAAAAGAAAGAAGCCCTCCTTACACTTAGGCAAAAACCGGGTCAATACATCTGCTGTCAAGAATCACAAAGATGATTGCTGACATTGAAGACTGACATCATGGACCTAGTGATGCAATGCACAACCCTCCCTAGCCACTCAAAATCTCTCAAAAGATTTCTGTTTCATTTCTCACAGAGATTACACACATTTCTATCAACTTTCTCACTCCGAGTTAGTTGGTATTGAAAAGGTGGCAGTCTGCTCTAGCCTTCGTTCACTAAAACCAAAGTGCACTATTGAGTCTAGAGCCAAAAGAGATCATCTATAAATCTCATTAGGACACTTGTCAAAATTATTCTTGCTATCTCACACAATGTGAATAACGAGAAATATATAAAGAGTCCTGCACATTATCCTTGTGATTTTGTCAGAACATCAGAGTGATACTCAAGTAATCACAATGAAGATGGAAATCCTACTTGAGCCAACATCAAACAAGCTCATGGTAGGCGACTTGTGCGATTCTATACGAATCATGCCTGTGACAACTGGAAAGAAATGATGGTGCGATTCTTAATGAATCAAACTTGTTCTAGTATATGAATTGACGATTGATGATGAACTTTTGAAATGATTAACACTCTCGATGTGTCACAAAACCACTTTAGCAAGTGACACGTTGATTGATTTTTCAAATCAATTTTTACTTTAATCGGTGAGATAGTAACTCGTTGGTTCACTCTTATCGTGCTGTCTGCTTTGAGACGTTCCGGTAATAAGAACATGTTGAGCTTGATGAATCTGATACTCATGTGTTAGAAAGATTTGATACTTTAGCTGGAAATCCTGTCAATGAGATTCTTCTTAAATTGAATCTACCTGATCACTGGTCAATCCTCATGGATTTGAAGGTTACTCCAACCAAACACGGGCGAATGAAAAAGCCATATTCGTCCCCCTGCTTTATTGCTAACTGTTTTAATACAAGATACTTAAAGATGGAAATGGAGGTACCTGGTTCCAGCTGACTCACAAATCCATAGCCACATGCTCATACCCAACCGACAAACATAAAGACATCATGAAAGCTTAAGTACATATTTCAAGACTTCTGCTACTCTGATACTGTACATCTTTCTTAAAGTGATGAAGTATTAAAGTCAAAGAATTTCAAAGAAGTTTCAGTCACTCTGATACCGAACGTCTTTCTTAAAGTGACGAAGTGTTAAAGTTAAAGGATTTCAAGAAATATGCAGCATTAAAGCTTTTCAAGTTGAAAAATCAAGAAAGGTATGAGCATGTCGGTCCAAAAGTCACAAGTTCACAAGATGGCAAAGTTTACAAGAAGGTGAATAGAGATTATGCTTGGTTGATGGTCTCAAGATGCTCAAGATCACATATTCACTTACAAATCAAGCAAAAGGAACAAGATCAAGCCTAAAGTCAATGATCACTACGCCATATTCACAAGAAAATGAAAAGTAAAAAAGAAGTCTTCAAGCACAAGAACAAAGACCTTTATAGTATGCTAGGTTTAAGTTTTTGTAACATGAAGTAACCTCTCTTAGGGGGAGATTGTTAGGAATACGAAATTCCTAAAAAAGTCTCGGTCACTTCATAGATATCGGTAGATAGCTCGTATAACAATATTTGAAAACTAGATAGGCTAGTTAGGAAAAGCCCATGGACAAACCCATAACCAACCTAGATAGTAGTATAAATACCCTCTCCACACACGGAGAGGGTGTTGGTTCTCTTTCTAATTTATACATAGTTCAATCAACCTCCTTATTTTTCCTTTTTACTTTCTCTCTCAACTTTCTCTCTCTAGCTCATCACTTGTGTGAAATGAGTTTTCTTCAGAATGTGTGAAAAATGAACAACCAACCCCCTTTCCATAGCATGGAAAGGGGTATTTATATCTCCTATGGCCGGTTTGGACCTTGGCTTGCATGGCTTTCCATGGGCCTTAGGCTAACTAGCCTAGTAAGTTTCCAAAAATAAATAAACAAGCTATCTAACGATATTTATGGAAGTGATTGACACTTTCATGTTCCTAACATATTACATCCTTACCGGTAATTCTGGCCACTTGTTTAGCTTCTATCCACTTGATGAAGTAATCGATTGCCACTATTACATACTTGACATTCCTGAGGGCCTGAGGAAGAGGTTCGAGGACGTCCATGCCCCACTGATAGAATGGCCATGAGGCCATGATGGAAGTCATGAAGGTTTTGGGGAGCTTAGGCACAACTGAGTGTATCTGACAGGAGTCACACTTTTGGATTTCCTTCTTTGCGTCTTCGTGCATGGTAGGCCAGTAGTATCCTTGCCTCATTGCTTTTCTGACAACTTTGCGGGGTCCAAAGTGCGTGCTGCATGACCCCATGTGGATCTCTCAGATGACATAATTTGCTTGTAGTGGGCCTACGCATCTAAGCATGGGTACCAAGTATGATTTTTTGAAGAGCACCCCATTTTCCATTACATATTGGTTGATGTTTAGTCACAGGTTGCGAGCTTCGTTCTTGTCCTTCGGCCATATCCCCTTCTCTAAGCATTAGATAATCGGGGTCATCCAGTTGTCTCTTTCCTCCTCTACTACAGTGTTTACCTCTTTCACCTCTGTAGATCGTTCATTCAAAACTTTGACTAAAACTTCTTTAGTAAAGTGATTGAAAGCTACCGAGGTAGGTTTACTAAGCACATTAGCCTTCTGATTCTGGTTCCTCAGGATGCTCTTGATGGAGAAACATTTGAAACAAGAGATGTATTCCTTTGCCTTTGCTAAATATTTCATCATGTTATCACAACTGGCTATGTAGTTGCCATTTATCTGAATGGTGACCAATTTAGAGTCGACCTTTGCTTCCAACTTTTGTATGTTCATTCTCCTGGTGATTCTTAGCCCTGCCAGGAGTGCTTCGTATTCTGCTTTATTATTAGTGCTGTCGAATGTCAGCCGGAGAGCATAAGTATGTTCAACACCGCTAGGATCGATCAACACTAAACCCACTCTGGACCCCTTCAAACTTGACGTCCCGTCGGTGAACAACATCCACTTTTTTGTTTCACCCTTTCGGGAGTTATCTTTGGGGCCCGAAAGTATTTTTCTGGCGACTCTCCATCCGGCGTTTCGATTATGAAATATGCCAATACTTGCCCTTTCACAGCATTTCTAGGTTCGAATGTGATGTTGTATGCCCCTAACTCGGCAACATATTTTGCCAACTTTTTGAAGGCCTTTGTCTTACTAAGGATCTGTTTTATGGGCTAATCGGTGATGATCTTCACTAGGTGTGCTTCTAAATACCGCCTTAACCTCCTCGTCATGTTTACTAGTGACAATGCTAACTTTTCCATCAGAGCATAATTTATTTCCATTTCGTTTAGAGTGCGACTAACGTACTGGAGGGGCTTTGTTTTCCTTTTTGATCGGTAAGTTAAATAGAACTTATCGCCTCTTTCGATACTGCCAGGTGGTACAAAGTTTCTTTTAGGAATGGAGGGGTGAGAGATGGGAGGTTTATGATGCATTTTTTCATCTGTTGAAAGGCTTTTTTGGCCTCGATAGTCCATTTATACTCGTGCTTATTTTCTTTCGTTATATTTTTCAGCGTGTTGAAGAAAGGGAGGAAGTTTTCTGCTGACTTCTCTAGGAACCTGTTAAGGGCTGCAAGCTTTCTGACCAAGCTCTGCATTTCTTTCAACGTACGAGGTGACTGTAGGTCAGCCAGGATCTTGGTTTTCTTAGGGTTAACAACGATCCCTTTAGAAGTTACCATATAACCCAAGAACTTGCCTTCCTCCACTCCAAAAAGAACATTTCTTTGGATTCAGTTTCATGTTTATTTTCCTTATATTGTCGAATGTTTCCGCCACGTCTTCCAATAACATTTTTTCATCATTACTTTTTATGACCATGTCGTCCACATATGCCTCCAAATTTCTTTTGATTTGTGACTTGAAGGTAGAGTCTATCAGCAGTTGGTAAGTAGCATCGGCCTTTTCTAATCCGAAAGGCATCTTGGTGTAGCAGTAAGTTCCTTGGTTTGTATAGAACGCCATTTTCTCTTCATCTTCCCTCAACATTTGAATTTGGTGATAGCCTTTGTATGCATCCAAGAAACACTTGTATTTGAAGCCTATTACGGACTCTACTTTGCAGTCGATGTTGAGAAGGGGGTAGAAATCCTTCAAACAAGCTGAGTTTAGATTCTTGAAATCGATGCACATTCTCCAATCTCAGTCACATTTTTTGACAAGTACCGGGTTGGAAATCCAGGTGGGGTATCTGACTGATCGTACGATACCATCCTTGACCCATTCGCCAACATCTCTAGCCTTAACTTCACTCTTCTCAGGTGCTAAGACCCTATGCTTCTGACGCGTTGGCTTGATGGATGTGTTGACATTCAGTTTATGTTCTATGATCCTCCGGGGAACTCCCGTCATGTCCGTGGGTTCCCAAGCAAATATATCCATGTTGTCTTTCAACAAGAGCTTAAGCTGAGCTTTACACGTCTCAGGCAGTCCTCCACCTATAACGACCAACTGTTCTGGGAATGCCGGATTTACTAGTGTCTCTTTCGTCACGTTGACTGCCTTTGTTTCGACTGCTTTCGCCTTTTCTTCCTCGACCACTTGTTTCTTTTCTAAACGCCTGCATTTCGATATGATCATTGAACTAGTGGCCAAGGTAGTTATGCCTCTTGGAGTAGGGAACTTCATCATCGAATGGATGGTGGAAGGAGTAGCCCTCAAGGCTCTTAGACCCGTCCTTCATAATATCACATTGTAAGGTGAGGGAGCCTTGATGATGATGAACTTCATTGTTGTCCTTCTACATAACCCTTCACTGCCAAAACATACTTCCAATTCTATTTTGCCCAAAGGCTTAGTTGCTTCCCTAGCAAAACCCACGAGGTCCGTTTGAGTTTCCTTCAGCTTGGCCTTTATTGCCAGACTGAGGTTTTCAAAGCAGTGTTCAAACATGACCTCCACTGATGCTCCTCTGTCTATGTATATTCTTCTGACCAAATACCCTGCCACCTCAGCCTCCACAATTAGTGGTTTGTCCGAAACATCTTCCATCGAGATCGGAGGAAGGGTGATGGGGGTGTCCATCCATTTTTCTGTTACTTCTCGTGCCTTCCTCTTCTTCTCTTTTAGGGACCTGATCCCTATCATGTTGATTATCTTTGCCTACTGGGGACCATCTCCCCTTTAGTTCCCTCTTCCCCTTTAACATACATCTTTTATCAGATGGTTCAGTTTACCAGGCTCCAGCGCTGCTTCAAGCTATCTCCTTAAATGATGACAATCATTAGTGTGGTGGCCTTTCTCTTGATGGTAGTCGCAGAACCTTTCCATATTTTTACCTCTTTGGGGATTTATCATCGGCCTCGGGGGTGCCAAACGTAATTGAGTTTCAGTTGCCAAAATTTCTTTGGGGTTCTTAGTGAGAGCATCCAAGGCGAGAACGGGTACTCGAGCCTGATAATCTCCCCTAGGTGAAGGGTAAGGAGGCTGGTTGTCCCTTCCCCTGTATGAGACAACATTATCTCTTCCTCTATAGTTGTTTTGGGGGTTATACCTTTATTGGTCAGTCATCTGGTGGTTCTGTAAAGGGCGATCATCCTTCCTCGTATGAGGGAAATACAACTTTCGATGCTGTTCTCTTGTTTCGCCCTTGAGGAGCTTCGTTTGCGCGAAGGCCCTTTCGGAACGAACAAAATCATCTAACCTTTTCATCATCTCATTCACTGTTTATGGGGCCTTGTCCGAGAAGCGCTTTGCTAACTTCGGATATTTAAGCGAATCCATGAAAGATGAAATTTTCATGATTTCCAGAACCCCCATAATGAACCCAGTCTCTACTGTCCACCTTTCTTTGAAGGCCGTCAGCGATTCATTAGCCCTCCTTATTATCTTGGTGATCTCGTGAGGTTCTTTAAAGCATGCTTTTCTGACTGAATATCTGGTAGTGAACGCTTCCCTCAAGTCTGCCCATTCATCAATGTTGTTGGCCAGAAGGCGCTCGAACCACCCCCTAGTTGGTCCGTCAAGAGTCTGCTAAAACATCCTACACCAAACAGGCATAGGCCACTTTCTAGAGTTGGCTGCGCTGGCGAACCGACCTAGGTGGTCCTCCGGATTGGTGGTCCCATCGTATAGCTTTATGTTAGTTGGCATTTTATATTCCAGACCAGCAAATTCTATGATTCTGCGTGTGAGAGGTGTTTTTAAAGCTTCCTTGAAAGGCTTCCTGAGATCGTCATCCACTACTTCCTTCCCTTTTACAATGCGAGTGTCCTTCGTCGCGGTGTTGTCTTCATCGAAATCTAGCTGTATGGGATCTGTCTTGTTCTTCTTGTTATGGTCTTTGATTATTGATCTAAGGGCAGATAAGTGCCCCTCGATTTGTTCTTTCGTCAGAGGAGGTGGAGTGACCTCCCGATCGTCCTGACCCTCGGGTCCTTCACCCCCTGTCGGACCAGCCATCCTGCTACGGTGATAGATGAGATTTAGGTCCCACGGATGACGCCAGTTTGTCGAGGTATTTTCCTGTACCACGAGTGAAATGTGAGGTCCTTCTTATTTCTGGAGGGAACAAAGCTAAATCCTTGAGAATAAAAAAGAAAGATGCGTTAGCCTCGCCTCGGGTTTGGACCCGAGACCAAACTCCGGCGTGAGAGTAAGTACATAGTGAGAGCCGAAAGGCGTGAAAGTAAGTAATAAGTATAAGTGTAGTAAATGCTACCTGATCTATAGTAAATGAGGGGGTATTTATACTTCATGATCTACTATGCTGAAACACTGTTCCTGACATCTCAAGAAAGGTCGCGCCAAACTACCCTTAGGCTGGTGTCAGAAGGTACGATTGTATGGGGAACACGATCCCGTGATTTCTGGAACTACGGCGCTGCCTTGAGTGATGGTTATGGACCGTTGGTCTGAGAGAGATCCTGGTCCTTCAAGTGTTATTTACTAAGTTCTTCCGGAAGGTACCCTCCGGCAGGATGGTGCCCTCCGGTTTGGTTCCCTTCGGTATATACGGCGACAATGGGCCATGACTGCTTATTTCAAACCAAACCTTAGTTCGTGGGGTCATGGCTGCTTACGTTTTGTATTTCTAAAAACAACAGTTGAATTAGTAACCTAGCATAAAAAGATACAATGTTGGAAGGGATAAAAACTTGGAAAATTGAAAATATAACTAACTTGTAATTTTTTTCTAAATGTTTTGTAACTGGTTTTCTTTATTATATACTTAAACTTTTGAATTTCAACATTTTTGTGTCTTTTATTCATGTACTATGATCATTTCACTCTTTGAAATTAATGTGATTAGAAAATGTAAGAGTAAAATGGTCAAAAAATACACACACAAGTCCAAATTTAATAGTTTAGATTATATAATAGCAACAAAAAAAGTTGGCTACACAAAACCCGAAATAATGACAATTTAATTACATTTTTTATAATTATCCCATGTTTAACCAATCTATCCAACTAAAAAAAATTACTAGATCTACTGATCTACATACGAGATCATGTTTAGTTATACATCATATGAAAGTATATAAGTTTTGCCTCGTTTGTTCTTGAAGGTAATGTTGTTTCTGTTTCGTCAAAGAACTTGAAGCGTGGATTGAATCACAACAACATATAGGGTGGAGAGAGTAGATGGCCTTGAGGTTTGCTGATCAATCCACCAATGTGATTGCCTCTCTAAAGATTGGATGAAAGTAAGTTCCATTATAGAGATTCAACCACTTTAGAATAGGAAGGAGAGGGTCAATGGCTGCTTCAGGGACGACTTAATCCTTACCGACGCCTAAAGCAAAGTTAAAAACGGGGCCTTATGATTTGCTATGTTTTTAGTAAAATTTTCTGGATTCATATAATATCTATCTGGAAACCAAGAACACTTAGTATATTAAGAACTGGTTAATAATTGAAAGACAAAATGACAGATTCGTTGTTTCGGTGATCTAGAAGTAGGGCTTAGACGAAAAAATCTAACCAACATGAGTGCGTTTTTATGTGTTCGTTTGTGAATGTTTAATCAAACTAACCCTAGATGATGACATAAAACGATTAAGCGAAAGACATATTATTCCCGTGTTCATTGTATAAGAAAAAGTTTCTTCGTATTCATTAATTGACACACTAAACAAAAAATACAAAAAAGATTAAAAGAGCACTTTGATCACAAAACATATAAAAATGTATCATGTTCACAGTTCACAAACATATCGTCGAGATTTTAGTTCATTTACAATTCTATCTATTACTCCAGTCTTTAAGAACTAGATTACAAAAATGAGCTTAATTCATTTTTTATCATTACTTAAAAAGATGATCTTGGTCCGTTTTATAAAACTATAATAATTGGCTTGGTGTCTGATAGTTCGTAAGCCTAAAGAATAAAGATGAAAACATATGAGTTTGTATAAGATATTTTAGTAAATCCGGGCTTAAAAGTTACTAAAATGAGCTTAATCTATTGTTTTCCATTGCCCTAATAGACTCTTTGTTGTTTTTATAAAACTAAAATGATGGAATCAGTATCTAATTGACTTTAAACCTAAAAAAGATAAAGGTAGACGTGACATCAAATCCTAAATTGTATTAGGTATTCTAGTAAATCAGGGAGCCCTAAAAATTTTCGAGGCCCTAAAAATTTTCAGGGCCTTAAAGGCGATGCTGAAGAATATATGTGATGACTTTATACATGAAGGTGCTTAGAAATTCAGAGGCCTAAAGCGGTGGTTTTAGTAGCTTTACTCTTGAGCCACCGCTAGGCTACTTATAACTTTTATCATGATTTTTTTTGAAGTATATACACAACAAATCAATCTCGTAATGTCATAAACATGACTTGAATCCACGACCATTTTATAAAAGAATATTCTCACACATGGGGAACATTCTCACGCAAAGAGAGCGTTGAGCTAATTGACGGACAAGCTAAGCTCCTGTACTTAGAACATCTTATATACGAGCATTAAAACAAAAAATTATGATGTAAAAGTTTATTTCCAATCATTTTAATACTTATGTTAAAAAAAATCATTTTAATACTTGATTGGAAATAAATTTTGCATGATAATTTTTTTTAATGCACATATATTAAGATTTTCTTAGTAGGGGTGCAAACGAGCCAAGCTTTTATCAAGCAACTCGAGCTTGAGTTCAAGCTCAACTCGACCGAGCCGAGCTTTTATCGAGCTCAAGCCCGAGCTCAAGCCCAGTAAACTGGCTCGAAACATATAATGAGCCGATATCGAGCTTTTGATAGCTTGGCTCGAGCGCTCAACGAGCTTTTCGAGCCTTAGTATAAATATATTTTCATATTTTTTATATAAGTAAATAAGGAATGATTTGAATTTTAACCTAATTGTAAGGACTAACTTCACAAAGGATTAAATATTATATTTTAGAAGTATCATACAGTTCTATGATTCTATTTTTCATAAGTGGTTTTTCTTTATTTTGTGTGGTAATAAAATGGTACAGTTATTTTATGTAAAAGTCTTTTGTGTTAGTTTTCGTCGTATGTTAAAGTCATGCTATGTAAATGTCATTTGTGATAACTTTTGTGGGGGCGTGTAAGCCTTAATGATGTGTTTGTTTCATATATATAATTTCGAGCTTTTCAAGCAAAGCTCGAGCTTTGCTCGAATCCTACTCGAGCCGAGCTCAAGCCTTAATGGTTAAAGCTTGACGAGCAATCGAGCCGATAGACTCATTATAACCAAAAGATAGAAAATAAGTTTATAAACAAGACTCATTTTCAAGCTTAGTTTTGGATAAGTTGTGTCAAAAAACATACATATAGCTTCGAAATAGACAGAACATAAGACATAAAAAGAAGAGAAAGTTTTCCAGACCGATATCATACAATAAATTTGATAATGATTGCAAGATACGATTTCTAATGTCGAAGAAACATAGGCTCATGCAACTATCACTTTCAAAAATAACTATCATAATCAAAGTTATCGCCTTAAAAGATAAAATAATCATGGACGGAAAAAGGAAGGGTTTTGTGGAGACCCGAGACACTCATAGATGTTTTTGATATAGTGTTAATTTTTAAAAATACATTGATTTTTTTAAATGCACTCGATCTATCAAAATATGTTTCTAATAACACAGTTTAAAATTTTTTATACACCCAATTATATTTAATCTTCGTTCCAACCCTGAAAACAATACTAATAAAAATTATATCTATATATTAAATAGCAGTCCTTGGTATTGCAAAACACGTTTCCCAAAGTACACGATTCTCGTCGAATAAAATGATAAACCACACTGTACGAAAATAGTTTTTGGGGTTATCGGTCTGTTACAAAGTTAGTCTTTGATGACTAACTTTGCAACGGAATGATAACCCATGGATTATTTACATAAAAACTTTTATAAACAATTTACAAAAATAATACTTGAGGCTATCGGTCCGTTTTAAAGATAGTATCTCGCGCTCCACGACAAAAAACGCAAGTTGTAAGCTTCGTGTTGAGAAAAGACCAAACCATGGTGGGGATAAGAAACTAGGTATAAAACAAATGATAAAACCATATAGTAAATGTTGCGGACCACATAACTGAGCTTTTACGTACTAACATTACAGACCTGAATATAATATTTTAGTCTTATACTACAGAGTACAGACCTCTGAATTTATATCCTTGTCTCTTGGTATCTTTGTAATGATTGTATTTGAAATTTCATACATTAATATAAAGGCAACTTAATTTTTTTTTTTTTACTTATGAACTCCAGGTTTTACCCCTGTGAATTCTCTTACTTTCTTATACTACTACAGGGGTGAGCAGAAAAACCGAAAAAACCGAAGAAACCGAGAACCAACCGAACCGAAAATAACCGAATCGAACTAATAACCGAACCGAATTCGCCAAAACTGAACCGAACTGAACTACTAATTCGGTTCTCGGGTTGGATATGGGTTTGGCACTCCGAACCAAAAACCGAACTGAAAACCGAATTCATTTAAATATTTTTTTTATATATTTATATATATAAATACCATTAAAATGTTTATCATGATATAAAAAAACACTTTTTATGTTGATAATAATTTTTTTTACTAAAAATCTATATAATTATTGTTTTTTTTAAATACTTAAATTCGGGTTATTCGGGTCAACCCGAGAACCGAACCGAATTCGAATTCGGTTGAATTCTAGTTCGGTTCGGCTCGGTTTTCGGGTTGACAAATTTTTTTTTTAACCGAACTAACCGAATAACGCGATAACCGAACCGATCAACCTACAAAGTACAGAACTATATTGTTGTCTCTTTGTAATTTACTGTGGTAGACTGTTAATAACTAATATTATTACTTTTTTTTAAAGATTGTATCTGAAACTTTATACAGAGAACGTCAGTTTTTTACCCTAAGGTAAAAAAAATAATCCAATAAGGATATGCAAAGAGAATATATTTATAAGTTCCTAAGTATTTTCCTGACGTTTAAGGTTTGTCTTTGACTTTTAACACGTTAAGCGTTTAAAGATCAAAAGTTGCGATAAAAATGACGATTACTAAGAAAAATAGAGGCTCAACGTTTAGTCATGCATACATAAAGTTCCTAATATTATCTCATCAGCAAGAAAGAAAAGAAAAAAAAAGAAACATGCAAAAAATTGAAAAACCGTAATATCTATATGTATCCATGTATTTATGTATATATATAAAGTATATATAAACAAATTTATAGGTTATATTGTATGCATGAGTGCATGCATGCACAATGCATGAGTGCATGTACGTACGTATATGTATATGGGCCATGCATGGCAGCTTATTTCAAACAAAAAACCTCAGCTCGTGGGGTCATGGCTGCTTTCTAAAAACAACAATTGAATTAGTAACCTAGCATAAAAAGATACAATGTTTAAAGGGATCGGATTATTTGGAAAGTTGTCAATTTTTCTTAGGTGTTTCGTTACCACAACAACAACATACCCAATTCTGCCGGAGCGAGATATGGAGCGAAGTATCGGTTATTTCGTAACCAATTTTCTTTATTATATGCTTGAACTTATGAATTTCAACTTTTTTGTGTTTTTTTCATGTATAATGATCATTTCACCATTGATATTAATAGCGTGGGTAGAAAACGTGAGGCTAAAATGGTCACGATATACACACACGGGTCAAAATTTAAAAGTTTGTTTAGATATATAATAGAATTTTTTTTTGGTTAAACACGACTAAAAAATGACAAGTTAGTTATATTTTCAGATAATTATCACATGTTTAAACGGGATCTACACACGAGATATTACTACATCTACTGATCTACGAGTAAAAATTATACATCATATGAAAGTACATAAGTTTTGCCTCCTTTGATTTCTTCTTGAAGGTAATGTCGTTTCTGCAGTTTAGTCCGTCAATGTGATTGTCTCTTTAAAAGATTGGATGAAAGTAAGTTGTAGAGATTCCGCCACTTTAGAATAGGAAGGAGAGGGTCAATGGCTGCTTATTATGGTTTAATTAAAATTTAAGTACACACTACAACAATCGGGTGTTTCCTAGAAGACGATTTGTGGCTTTCGTCAAAGACAAGTCCTCAGCGTAAAGTTTCCCCGACAGGTCATCGGCGTATGGTCCACGGCAACAACTCGTCGGTAATAACAATTCCGACGAATTTTTCCAACGCCCGTGTTGGGCCACACATTTTCCAATCAAAGTTTCATCAATATCTGACCAATCCTTTCCAGAAGACATGTCCTCGGGATATCGTTTGCTAATTAACCAATTAATTAATTAATCAATAAATTTATTTATTTATGTATTTATTTATGAGGTCAACAAAAGTAAACATTTAGCACAATTTTTGCTGATGATATGTCATCGGCAAATAATGTTGCGGCTGCACAACAACAGTTTTTTAGATTTTTTCCGGAAATTTTTTACCAAAAACATGTACACATCCAAAACCTACATACAAATATTGGAAAACAACTCATAACGGCTAAAACAATTATATATAAATGCTAAAACACCTCCAATACCCTAAAACGTTGCAAACTCTACAAATCTAGCTGCCATGACAGAAAAGTTGCAATATCCGCAAGCTACAAGTCGCCAAAATAGTACATAACATGTTTAAAGTGTACAATAATAACATACGGGTCGCCAAAATATAGTTTAAAGAGATAAGTCATACAAAATAACCCATGCCCATACTATTGCCCCTCGCCATCCCGCTGCCACTCGCTACAACATTTGCCATATTCCCCAGCGACAAATCCGGGGTATCCCGGGCGACTTGTCGCTGGGGATGTCGCCCGGGATAGATCGAGCGGAAAAGCTCGAAGGGGATACGTTCCCGGGCGACATCGTGGGGCCCACACAGTTTCAGTCA
>BQNB010077912.1:0-30696 GCA_026074375.1 Tanacetum coccineum
GGGAATAATGCCGACTGAGATGGAGCTAGCACTGGAACAAACCCAACAAGGTGTTAGTTATGAAGTCTCGGTAAGCATTGAAGGGGTTGAAGAATGAAAAAGAAATGTAAGGATAAAGGGTGAAAAGAAAGAAGCCCTCCATACACTTAGGTAGAAACCGGGTCAATACATATGCTGTCAAAAACACTCAGGTGTTGTCTGACATTGAAGACAGTCATGGACCCAGTGACGCTATGCAGAATCCCCTCCCAGCCACTCAAAGTCGGAAAGACTTTGTTTCAAAACTCACAGAGATACACTTATTTCTATTGACTTTCTCACTCCGAGTTAGTTGATATTGAAAAGGTGGCACTCAGCTCTAGCCTTCGATCACTAAAATTAAAAGTGCACAATTGAGTCTAGAGCCAAAAGAGATCATCCATTAATCTCATTAGGACACTTGTCATAATTTAGCTTGTTATCTCACACAATGTGAATATCAAGTAATATCATTAGAGTCTTGCGCAAGATCCTTGTAATTTTGCCAAAACATCCGAGTGATACTTAGGTATTCACAATGAAGATGGAAATCCTGCATGAGCTAACATCAAACAAGCTCATGGTAGGTAACTTGTGAGATTCTTTATGAGTCAAACTTGTGATAACTGGAAAGAAGCGATGGTGCGATTCTATAAGAATCAAACTTGTTCTAGGAAATGGGTTGATGGTTGTTATTGAATTTTTGAAATGATAAACACTCTCGGTGTGTCACAAAAACAATTTTGCAAGTGATACACCGATTGATTTTTAAATCAATTTTCTATATCAATCGGTGAGATAGTAACTCACTGGTTCACTCTTATCGTGCTGTCTGCTTTGAGACGTTCCGATAATGAGAACATGCTGAGTACGATGAATCTAATACTTATGTGTTAGAAAGATTCAATACTACAGCTGGAAATCCTGTCAAGAAGATTCTTCTTAAATTGAATCTATCTGATCACAGGTCGATCCTCACAGATTTGAAGGTTACTCCAACCAAACTTGGGCGAATGACAAAGCCATATTCATCCCCCCGCTTTATTGCTAACTGTTTTATTGCAGGAAACTTAAAGAAGGTAGTGAAGGTACTTGTTTCCAGTTGTCTCACAAAGATCCATAGCCACATGCTCATACCCTACCGACAAACATAAAGACATCATGAAAGCTCAAGTACATGTTTCAAGACTTCCGCTACTCTGATACTGCGCGTCTTTCTCGAAGTGATGAAGTGTTAAAGTTAAAGAATTTCAAGAAAGATGCAACATTAAAGCTTTCCAAGTCATCAAATCAAGAATGGTATGAGCATGTCGGTCCAGAAGTCGCAAGTCCACAAGATGGCAAAGTTTCAAGATGGCAAAGAGGTTGTGCTTGGTTGATGATCTCAAAATGCTCAAGATCACAATGTCAAATACAAGTTCAAGGAACAAGCTCAACCCAGAAATCAAAGATCACTACAACATATTCACAAGAGAAAGTCAAGAGTATGAGCTAAAGACTAAAGATGAAGCATAGTATGCTAGGTTTAAAGTTTTGTAAATTGGAGTGACCTCCCTTAGGGGGAGATTGTTGGAAACACGAAAAGTGTCGGTCACTTCCAAGTTGTAATAGTCTTAGCTCGTAGTTTATGTAATGATTAGATTAGTAATCTAGTCCGGCCCAAGACCCATGGGAAGCCCATTAGAACCCATGGGCCGGCCATAATAGGAAGTATATAATCCCTCTCCAAGGCTAGGAGAGGGGTTGGTTGTTCCATTTGTCACATTCCATCTTAATAAACTTCATCCATTTTCCATCCATTCTATCTCTAACATCACAACCCACATCTCACTCTTGTTCTTGGTTTGATCATAAGATTACATGTTTCTACAATGTTGTGAAAAGAATCTTTATATACATGAAAGGTCAACCTAAATTAGGCCTTTAGTATCATAAGGACTCACCATTTGATTTGGAAGCTTATATTGACAGTGATTATGCTACTGCAAGTTTAGACAGGAAATCCATAATAGGAGGTTGTCAATTTCTTAGGAGCAAATTAATTTCATAGCAATGTAAGAAGCAAACTGTTGTTGCAAACTCCACTACTGAAGCAGAGTATGTAGCTGCATCTAATTGCTATGGACAGGTGTTATTGTTCCAAAATTAAATGCTGGATTATGGATACAATTTCATGAATACTAAGATTTTCATTGACAATGAAAGCACCATCTGCATAGTTAAGAATCCAGTGTTTCACTCAAAGACTAAGCACATTGAGATTAGACATCATTTCATTAGGGATTCATATGAGAAGAGATTAATTAAAGTGATCAAGATTCACACTAATCATAATGTTGCAGTTTTACTCACAAAGGCATTTGATGTTAGTCGTTTTCAATTTTTGACTGCTAGCATTAGAATGCTTAATCTCTTAGGTGTTGTTTGGATAGATTGATGACTGGAATGGGTTGGGAATACTATTTGGATGAAATTAGGGTTTATACTGGTAACTCAAAAGTTAGTGCTACTGGCATGACTTAATGCTGCTGGGCGAAAAGTTAGTATTGCTAGGCAAAAAGTTAATGTTGCTGGGCCAAGTTAGTGCTGCTATGTTACCGTTGGTGATAAAACTGTTGAGGGTGTCTTTGGTAAATTAGTTGGTTACTTCACTTATAGGTTTGCTTAATTCCCTATAAAACCGTTTTTGTTCACATAGTAATCACTCTTAAACACTCTCACATTCTCAATTCTACAAACCCTAACTCGATTTTATCACCGACATTCACAATTATCATGAATGGCGAACTTAACTTTTGCTGATTCTCATAATATGGTGGCATACTTGGAAAAATCAAAAGACAATGCTGATTTTGCAGAGATAGTTGATTTTTTTAATGCTAGTCCTATCAGGTATGCCTTAACGGTAAGTCCAACTATCTATGTGTCCTATATTGAGCAGTTTTAGTCTACTGCAAAGATCAAAACAGTCAATAAAGAAACACAAATACGTGCCAAATTTGATGGCAAGACTATAGTAATAACATAATCATCTATAAGGAGAGATCTTTACTTTGATGATGAGGATGGTATTACTTGTCTTACAAACACTGAGATTTTTAAAAACCTTTAATTGATGGGATATGAAAAGCTTTCTGATAAACTAACTTTTCTAAAACCTTTCTTTTCTCGTCAATGGAAGTATCTCATTCATACCATCTTACAATTTTTAAGTTCTAAATCAACTTCTTGGAATGAATTTGGTACTAATATAGCATCAGCAGTTAGATGTTTGGCTAAGAAACAAAAGTTTAATTTTTCTAAATTTATTTTTGATGGTATGTTGAGAAACTTAGATCCTAATTCTAAAAAGTTTTTAATGAATCCAAGGTTTTCACAACTATTTTTGAACAATCAAATTGAAAATCTTACAGTAGTTTTTAATGATGAATATGATACACCTTCTCATACTAAAAAGGTTTTTGCAAACATGAGAAGGTAAGGGAAAGATTTTTTAGGGACAGTTACACCATTGTTTCCATCTATGCTGGCATCACAAGCAGTGGAGGGTGAAGGTTCAGGACAACCCACTGAACCCTAACACACACCTACTACTGCTTTACGATCTCATGTTGAACCAATCCCTACTATTGCATCATCATCACACCCTAAAAAGACCCACAAATGTAGGAAAACTAAAAGCAAGGTCACTGAGATTCCTTGGTCCAGTGAACCTACTAACCTTGATGCAGATGAGGCTGTCAATAGGGAGAGGGGAGATAGTGTAGAAAGGGCTGCCACTACTACTACTAGCTTAGATGCAGAGCAGGGTGGTGGTAACATAAATAGGACCCAATCTACGGCAATACCTAATGTTCCTTTTACTCAGGGAATTGGTTCAAGTGGTAGTCCTAGGTACCAAGAAGCCACGGGGGATACCATTGCTTAGACTAGGTCTGAGAGGGTATCTACACCTTCCTATGATTCACCTCTCCTATGAGTTAACATACCTGGAAGTGATGAGGAAAGAATTGAACTTAACGAATTAATGGATATGTGTACAAAACTATTTGATAGGGTTCTTGACTTGGAGAATGTAAAGGATGCTCAAGCTTTAGAAATTAAATAGTTAAAAGAAGAGAGTCAAGAAGTTGGAAAAGAAGAAAAAATCAAGAACTTTACAACTCAAGAGGAGGTTATTCAAAGCCAGGATAGAGTCTTCTGCTGAAAAGAGTTTGGGTGATCAGGAGGATGCATCCAAACAAAGGAGGAATGAAATTAACCAAGATGAAGGGATTTCATGGTTGCAAGAGGTTGCAGAGAATTAGGGGAGGTATGGTCATGATATTAGTAATGATGAAGTTACAACTGCCAGTATACCATCTGATGTGGATGTTAGTGCTGCTAGCCCTATAAGACTAGTTGATGATTCAACCACTGATGATATCACTTTGGCTGAAACCTTAATGAAGATCAAAAGTATTGCTTCAAGATCAAAAAGGATAAAGGAGTTAGGTTTAAAGAGCCAAGTGAACCAACAAAAACATCAAGATCTCAACCTCAGATTCCAACAAAAGATAAAGGAAAATGCATCATGCAAGAGCCTAAGAAACCAGTGAAAGTGAAAGGCAAAGATCAAATTGAATATGATGCTAATGTAGCTCAAAGACTTCAAGCAGAGTTAGACGAAGAAGACAGGCTTGAAAGAGAAAGAGAAGAAGAAGCTAGTAATGCTGCATTGATCGAAGAATGGGATTCCATTAAAGCAAGAATAGATGTTGATGTTCAATTTGTTGAAAGGATTTAAGCAGAAGAGAGAGAACAAATGTCTATGGAAGAGCAAGCTAGACAGCTAATGGAATTTGTTGCAGCCAGAAAGAAATTCTTTGCTGCAAAAAAAGCTAAATAGCAAAGGAACAAACCACCTATCAAAGCAAAACAAAGAAAGAAAATGTGTGCCTAGATGAAGCATATGGCAGGATACAAGGACAAGAAGTTCAAGGGTAAAAGCTTTGATGCAATCAAGAAAATGTTTGACAAAGCTTACAAACAGGTAAATGATTTTGTTCCTATGGATACTGAAAGCAGTAGAAAGAAAGTTGATAGCAGTGGAAAGAAAGCAGAAAGTAGTAAGAAAAGAACAAGAGCAATACTTGGTGAAGAAAGTGTCAAGAAATAGAAGGTAGAGGATGATGCTGAGAAGGCAGAGCTTAAAGCTTGTTTGGAGATAGTTTCAAATGATGATAGTGATGTCAATATTGATTCTTTAGCTACAAAATATCCAATAGTTTACTGGAAGACACACATTCTAGCAGAAGACATTATCTATTATCAAATCATCAGAGCTAATGGAAGTACTAAAAATTACTAGATATTCAGTGTAATGCTTGATGATTTTGATAGACAAGATATGTTAGATCTGTACAGGCTAGTAAAGGAAAGATTTGAGACAACAAGTCTAGAAGGATATGACAGATTGATTTGGGGAGACCTCATCACTTTATTTGAACCAAGTGAGGAAGATGAAATTTAGAGAAATCAACAAGACTACACATTGATAAGCTAGAAGTTATATGATTCATGTGGAGTTCATTTATTATTGATGAATACTAGATGTTCTATTCACATTATAGTAGAAAAGAAATGTCCTCTTACACAAGAAATGCTTTCAAGAATGTTGAGTGGGAGGCTAAAAGTTGATCATGAGTGTGAAATGGCTTATGAGCTTATCAGATTTATCAAGTCACAGTATAAGAAGTGAAGAAATGTTTGGATACATCTTCCTGAGGTTCAAGAAGATTTTATTCAAGAAACTTGATGATTAATATGATGAATATCAAGTTTAAGGGAGGATTGTTGGGAATAAAAGGATTCTTAACTGTTACTACTACTGGTTCAAGTTACAACTGCTGGTTGGAGTTACTGCTGCTGCTTAAGATTGAATAAAAAGTTCTAAGTCATTACTACTGGTAGTGTAATATTAGTACTACCATTACAAAATGTTACTACTGCTAGAAGAGTTTTGGCTGTTAGACTTAGTTAGTACTGTTAGTTTGTTTTAGTACTGCTAAAGAGATATGTATAAGATATTTTAGAAAAAGATATGTATGAGTAGAAAACGCATTGTAATCTCATTAGGGTTCCTTGGTATATATAAGGAGACCCTAGGGCATGTAGTTCATATCTCTCATTTTTCATATTCAGTCATTTATAGCTTCAAGGTTTTGTATAACCCTAACACTATCAAGAGTGTTCGTATTAATATATTAAGGCTTAAAGTTTGGTATTATACAATCTTGTTTGTCACTATTTTATTGCTTGTTCTTCTTAGTATCATAGACTAGATTCCGCATAGTCTTTGATATATTCAATCAAAGTTTCTATCATAGTTGTCTTGAATTTATTCAATATAACTAAGCCTTTTTCAAGCTAAGCAAGATCTATTCAAGTGGGATCAACACCTAGCGGGGATGTTAGGGCATTGTGATCCACTAGCGAGATTGCTAGGTCGTGTTACATGATTAGCAGGGGTGCTAAGTCATGGGTTGTTTGCATATATTCATTGTCATATTGCACTATTGTCCACTGTTTTGAGATATTGGCACAACTTTTGGGTTTTAGGTCGAACCTACGAGTTCACCAACATTATTGTTGACATTTTTAAGTATTATTTTCAGGTGAAGTGAAAGATGAATACGTTTGTAATATGTAATAGAAAGCTTAGAAGTATCCCGTGTGTATTTTTCATGTGAAGCTTTGTTTGTTTATGTTGTTTGATTCTTAGCTTTGGTTTAAGTTAGATTTGGTCCCCTGTGTAGGTTATTGGAATTGTAAGAGTTTATGGATTTGATTGTGATCTAGGACATCACTCGAGGTTGTTCGAGGTTAATGGTCTTCGTAAAACTTGAAGTTTATGCATTGTAGTTTTCTCTATATTGTATCGTGTGTTATGATTGATCATTATGTTGCGCTCTCGAGTTTTCGCCATTGTCGGGGTGTGACAAAAAATTCTACCAACTTTCTGATGACAATAAAGATATGGAAGCTGATGAAAGTGATGACCCCGACGATATTATTGAAATCTTCAAGATCAAAGGCAATCTATTTTACTAAGGCAATCTATTTGACTATGAGACACCCTTGTGTAAAGCATTTAATGATTTCAACTATCTCCATAAAATCAACATGGATCTGTTTACTTTTGATATCCAAAGAATCAAGACTTATGAGGGGTATGAGTTAAGTAATAATATGACAGGGGATCTCGAGGAACCATGGTTAGATAACGGGGTACTATATCAACTATGTGATCACATATGTGAACCATATCATTTCAAAAATGGGAAGTCTAAATGGCCCACATGTAGTTCAGATATCGATGGGTTTTGTAACGGAGGAGAACTACCAGGGATGGTTCGATTCGGATGCATGACTTATTTCCAGGATCAAAAATGGTATGATGAATTGGTTGATGGAAAGTTAAAAGTATATGCCTTAATGCACAAAGCCAAAGTTAAAGGATCATGGGAGGATGCAACTCCCAGAGTAATGAAATTTTGCGCATGGTTGAAAAGTAGTTTTAAGAACTTCCATGAACTAGATCATGATGTATTAGTAAAACTAAAAGAATGTTGGTAGAAGGTAAATGCTCATGAAGTCGCCCCATTCATTCATTGGGAAAACTACAGCCAGGGACCGTATGCAAACGCCAAAACTAAAAGAGCTTATGACCCTTATATTGATATTAACCGTATCTTTGGTAGGAATTATAGAGCAGACAACGCCGGTAATACTCAAGACAATCAGGAACATAAGAAGGAACATCATGATCCATTAACCTGTCGTGTTAGAAGATTTGAGATGATAAAATACTCATTCGATGCTGATGATGAGTATGTTACCATTAAAGAACACGAATGCTCTGACCATTCAAAAATCAACGTTGATACATGTCAAGCTTATCGAGAACTTTTTTGCATTATGGATGAAGGATGGCTCGTGACGAAGGCATGTGATGAATGAAGAATTAAAGGAAGAAAAAGTCTAACTTAAAGACTAGCTGAAAGAAAAGTGCTTACTAGGAGACAACCCAACTGTTTTTAATTGTTTAAAAATTATAATTTTAATTGTTTGATTGAGTCTATCTTCCTAGACACTCAATACGGCGTATCAAACCTCTATGGATACGCTGTATCGACCTGTCTGGACGTTATCAGTTGTTTAATTTCCTGCAAAACTTTAAAACATTTGTTTTTACATGATGCAATACGGCGTATCCTTGGGTTTGGGATATGGCATATTGACTACATGTACAGTATGTGTGTTTACTTTTCTGCATTGTAATCATTATAAACCGAGATAGGAATTGCACTTTTGTCTTCTAAACTTTTATGTAGGACCTTGCTGTAAAGAAATTGACAATATGGTATACTCTGAAAAAGACATGTGTTGAACTCGTACAAGCATTCTGATACCTCGCCAACACACTTTTGCTCAAGAACTCAAATTAGAGAATCATCCCGAGCAACATATCAGGGGAGTTCCTCGTTCTAATTATATTTTCCATTTTCTTTAATTGTTTTATCTATACAATGAGTACGTTGTATAATTTAAGTAGGGGATGGAGAATTAGAACGCCTACTTGTCCTTTCTTTTACAAATAATATTCTATATGATTAAATTATGCCAAATTTAAAAAAAATTAGCATAACTTTTGTAAAAATTACTAGTTACATAACCTCGCGCACTATAACCCTTAATATCAAACTGTGAGAATTAAGCCTATTCCGTTTCCAAACGTTTACTAAAAATTCCACAAAATTATGAGTGTGTCGGTGATGTAGTGGACTTTAGAACCTGGCTTAGTATATCACCCGAGACCACAATGATGAGTACTATAGACTTAGATGGAGTAACATGTTTAACTGGTAAATTTTTAGGAATACACCAAAAAACCTATATGTTGTGTATTTAACTAACTACACTGGTTAGTTAAACCCCGTGTAACCCTTTGCTTACTCTCACTATATGAGTAAGATCCCCTAGAAAAACCTGTTGAGCCATTCATGTCTTTTTCACACCAAATGTCTATTTTGTTACACCTTATCCTACCATGTAGATTAAGCCTATTTAATCAAAGTTGCTAGTTGCTTTTGTGTAAAACTTTGTATTTCCTATGTCAAAGTGAGTTTTTCTATCTCCGGTTAGGTCGGGAAATTGCACAATGCAATGGGAAAATATGTAGCCCGTGTATTTTGCTACTTTCGGAATTATGTAATATTTCCGAAGATGAAGCGTTGAAAGAAAAAAATTATCCGGATAAATTATGATGGTGAAGCTGGTGAAATTACACCAAGATTTATGTTATGAAAAAAAGAGAAAAATAGAAAATTGCATCAAAAAAGAGGAGGAAAGATTGATAGTCGATTCGTTGAACTTAAACCGATGAAATACTTAGAAGGATCAATATTTCGTTGATATGTGGACAAAAATCAACGATGTATAGTTTTGTATAAAGTGGCCGATATCACCACTTTTGTAAAAGTATGTAAAGTTTGGGACGATGGGGAAGTTGACCGTTATGGAAACGCCAACTTAGGTTGTCTTTGTCATTTCTATGATTGAGGCATTTGTTTATATTTCTGAATCTTTATCATGGAACGGTCAGGAAAAGGTTCTAGCAACTATATACCTTATTTGTTCAGGCTTAATCTATTTGTTTTGTAAATTTTACTTAACAACCATTTACTTCTTTTTCCTAGCAAGTAACCTTAGGTTTTACTCGAATAAGGTTGAGATCGAGTCTTGCATGTCTATTATGTCGTTATGGCCATGTATGCGTGATTCTGCCACCTTGTTGGTTTATTACTTTTGGTGAAAGTTAGAAGATCCCTACCCTGTATCGTTCTTCATCCTAACCCTTGGTTAAACTCGAATGAGGATGTGATCAAATTATACATGTCTATGCTGTTGTTACGGCCATGTATGTTTGATCCAGCTGCCTTGTTGGTGTGGTACTTTTGGTGAAAGATTGTTAGAATGATCAACCTTAAGCCTAATTACCCAATTTACCTTTTGACTTGTTTCTCCTTAGCTCTAGTGGTGGAGATGTGTATCCTTGCCAAGCATATGATATGAAACTAATCACGACCAAGAAAATGAGCGTACCAATTAAATGTTATACCCTAGATTAGTTGAGTAATCTGAGTGTTTTCATTTCCTATATTTCGTGAGGTGCTTAGTCTTGTACAGACGATTAAAATGAAAGAATTGCTTAACGAAAAAATCCTTAACTCCGGTTAGGATACATTTTCAATAAATTTCTAGAGTCTACTTGAGGACAAGTAGGATTTAAGTGGGGGGATATTTGATGACATCAAATAACGTTACATTTATACCATCATTTATTCTGAATAAATTACCTACTTTTATATAATTATTGCAAGAATTGTTACTTAATTGCTTAAAGTTGTTAATTGTAGTAATTACGGAGTGTTTTGTGAAGACATGCTAAAAGGCGCACATTTTGGAGCTTAAACGATGATATTTGAAGATTACTTGTTTCTGACTCAATACACCATATCCAGCAAAGAAGATACGACGTATCAGCGCCTGGACTTCACAAGAAAATACACATACTCAATTCCCAATACGGCATATCCTGCTGCCTACATACGTCGTATCCAGCCTAGATAAACAACCAAAGATCCTGCAATAAATGTAAAGAAGGAAAGATATATTTGATTGATTGTGAACATAGCGCGCACTCCAAGGAAATTACCCCTATACGCGTATTGACCTCATTCAATACGGCGTATCCATCAAATTTCAGAGACTATAAATAGAAGACTCAAAAACGAGTTTTCAGTATGCAAAATCATATTCTCTATACCATACACATAAAAGTTGATTTTCTGAAGTAAAGAAGAGCAGCCAAGGTCAAGAATCGATCATGATTCCATAGAAGACACCGTGTAATTCCTATACTCTTGTAATCATTTAATTTTTGGTATTGTTCGGTAAAACATTTAGTTTACCTTGGTTAATTGATCACGCTTGTATAATTACAATGGTCATGGGCTAATACCCTTGGGTATTAGCCATCTTAATGAAGATTTAATATTTGGTTTGTTTTAATCTGATTGCTTAATTTATCGTTGATTGTTTAATTATGTTTCTCACCTAATACTTGTCTACGTGTTTGAATATGCGACCTATCATTCAACTAGGTCTAGTGATACCAAACAAGTAATCTAGATACTAGGATAGCTATCCATATCGTGTTTTATATTACTAGACTAATAGGATCACAAATAATGTTCTATCTTTGCCTTTAAATTAGGAGCTTAGTTGGACCGGCAGGTGACTTGTATGTTTCAACAAGTATGTTCTTAATTAATTGGTAAAGACTTGAACAGTGAACTACCAGTGTATAAAATACCGTCAAACAGTAAGTGGGTAAAGTCCTGATGGGCTAGGGTTTAACAAGATCACCATTGCTTTAATCCCTAGATAGATTATAAATAAAATAAAAGGATGCTTTATGCGGATACGTTAATTGTGACAGGATTCAACGTGTCTAGGTCTTAGGATGATGTCCCGCCTAAGTCTTAAGAATGATATGCCGCTTCGAGATAAGTAATCATTGCACTAAACAAACAAACCAGCATTTAATCGGATTTAATATGGCTAATACAGTTTTCTATCATTTGCCTTGTACCGCTCTTTTATCTTTTGATTGTCCTCTTGCATGCTTATTGTGTTTTAAATTGAGTATTGTCACCATAAAACTTGTGCCAGTCTCTTAGACTGAAAACCCCCATTATGAATAGAACTATGTTTAGCATAGGTTTAACAAGTAAATAGAATTAATTAGATTAACTAAAATACTAATAGAATATAAGGTTAACAACCTCGCTCTTAGTGTTTGACACCCTACTTACCATGAAACTTCACCTCATCGGGTACACTGCTCGTTAAAGTGTTGTTTTAGGATAAGTCGGCTAAATATAAATTTAAAACTTGGTAATCAATAAATTGACCCTACACGACAGCACATCAGATATGTTGCCTCGAGATAAGCACACATTGCACTAAAATTAACAAACTTGCGTTTTAATTGGATTAATCATGGTTAATACAGTTTTCTTATATTTGGCTAGACCGCTCTTCTATCTTTTGATTATGTGCTTGTGTGTGTTATTGTGTTTTAAATTGATTTAAGTCACCACCAAACATGTGCCATTCGCTTAGACTAAACCTCCCCCCCCTTTTTTTATCTGTTAAAACTAGGTTTAGCATAGGTTTAACATAAATTAGAATTAACATAGTTTAAATTAACTTAATTTAGTTAACCAAAATATTAATAGAACTAATAGATTAACGCTCTCGCTCTTAGTGATCGACATCCTACTTACCAATGAAGCTACATCTGATCAAGTACACTGCCCGTTAAATTGTTGTTTTTAGGTAAAGTCGGCAAAATATAAATGTAAAACTTGATAACTAAAATAACAACCTACACGACGACACATCAAGTTTTTGGTGCCACTGCCGGAGAGTAAAGTTGTTTAATCTTTACTTTTATTTAATATTTTGGTTTTAACCCTAGATTAACTTAACCCTTAGAATTAGTATAATTTAGATTAGTGTAAATTTCTGTCTTTTATTTGTTTTTGTATTATTGTGTTTGCTTTTGTTTGGTACGTTTAATTGGGAAACTGCTACATATAGAAAGATATATTGTGATAATCTTATTTTTTCATAGATTTTGAAGCAGATTTCCCAGCTATCGTCTACAATGATACACTGACATCAACTTAGAATGTTTCATTCGAACTAACTGTAAGTATTTATAAAGCAATTAAAACTGATTTTGGTTTTAGTATATCATTTTCCGATTCTGACAATGAAGATTATACTTTTATATGCGACAAGAATACGTTTTCTTATAAATTAATTCATGTCGATGATTTGAAACCAGAACCGGTAAATGACCATGTTGAAATCAATACTGAATTGTGTTCGGAAATCATTGATATCAAACCAATGGATAGTGTTGAAACCACTCCCGTTGAGTCTGGTGAACACTTAGAGACAAATCACGACGAGAAAAGTGAACTTTCAAAAACGAGTAATTTCATTCTATTTATTAAAATGATAAATCAGATAAGTTTTAATGAAGGGAAGCCATTAATTTTATTAATTAAAAATCTATATGTGTCGTGTGGCATTCCCTTCGACCCCAAGCGGTTTTATAAGGATGGCATTTACACGAGAAGGTTGCGGAGGCCAAGGTATGTTTTTCCTTACTTTGATAATTTAAGAAAAAAGGTCTCCAAGGATGAATATAGCATATCAATTAAACACCTATACGCCGTATCTACTGTTTTTAACCAGAGTTGACTTGGTCATCTGTTTTGCCTGATACGACATATTGGACAAACACTAATATGGTGTATCGAGTTTGGGTATAAAAACCCGACTAATACGCCGGATTAGGTTTCACCTACACTTTTTACACTCTCATCTAAATAATTACCGCGCCAAATACTAGGATCTTGTGTCTGTTTCAATTTAGTTCGTTACCCACTTAAATCGACAAGGTAATCATCTCTGAATCCCGCCTTTTCCTTTTCATTTTCCTATTTCTATTAGATTTAAGGTTATGATTTTTGATTTAGTGTTTTGTAGGAACTACTTTTGACCTCTGGTATACCCCTCGCATTAAGATATAGAGAATGTAAATCTTGAATTTTTTTTAGTTATGAAACAACAAGTCAAATGGGTAGAATGGGGATGACCCATTCAAAATTTTACTGCCGAACCAATACGACGTATCCAGTCAAATGGATACGACGTATTAGATGATTTACCCAAACTAGTGAACCAATATGACATATTCTTTTAATTTGGCATATTTGGAATTTTGAAACCTTAACTCTTTAAAAACCCCATACGGCGTATTGATTATACATATACGCTGTATTGACTTGTCTACCTTAATACACCGTATCCATAATACGCCGTATTAAATCTTTTTTAAATGACGTATTGATCCTAAATGTCTCAATACTCTGTATTAATTATTCCATAGATACGGGGTATTCATCCTACCTTTATACGGCGTATTAAGAAACCCTATACGCCGTATTGGACCTCTATCATAATGATAAAAATTCTATTTCCTGTGTACTAATTTTGCTTAAGTTTTAAAAATATGGTTGGATTACCACCTAGAGCTCTAAGGCATTTATGGCTTAGGTACGAGGTAGAGAGGTAGACTGGGGAGATAGTTCAGGATTATGAGTAGAGACTTGCTACGATCTTTAGTAGGAAGGTTAACCGGGTACATATTTTGGATTTTGATGGGTTGACAGAGGTAATGAGGCAGGCTGGGATTGATAGGTTGAGGATGGTGTATACTAGAGCAGAGGGGTAGGTTTTCTTCACTAGTAACGCCTGGAGGAGACTATTTGAGATTTAAGGATCGTTGGTTCGTGAGTTTATGCTCAAGTTCTTCAACACCTACAGGATTGATGACACCGAGATGGGGTTGGACACTGCTGATACTCTGTGCTTTCAGTTAGGTAGAGCTAGGCGTAGCATGCCCTGGAGGAAATTTATTCTGTCCTAATGGTTACACACGACAGAGAAGATGAGATCTACAGGTTTTGGTATATATTGGGCTGAGAGTGCGAGGCAAATCTCCAATAAGGGGGATCTGAGTGGTTACCGGAGAAGGATTTCTTTTTAGGGGGATTTTCTTGGTGCAGTCCCATCTTATACTTTGATTAGAGTTCCCTAGTTGAGACTGTGTCACAGGTTGATCACTTGCAGCATTGCTGGGAGGAGTCATGCACTTGAAAAGGTGATCTCGGCTGATTTATTTTATCTAAGGAGCATGGATGTTGGGTCAGTCAACATCTCTTACCTGTTGTTGGGAATTAAGAGCTTCTACAAGATAATGCTGCTGAAGGACTTAATACTTCTAGTAGTAATAGTTAGTACTGCTAGTTATAGTTAGTACTGTTAGTACAATGTTAGTACTGTCAGTATATAGTTAGTACTGTTAGTTCGTATATTAGTGCTGCTTATGAGATATGTATGAGATAAATTAGGAATAGATATGTATGATCTCTGCATAATCTCCTAACGCGTTTTGTAAGCCCATTAGGTTTTTCATTGGTGTATAAAAGGAACCCTTACGGCATAGTTAGATATTCATTCATAGATCAATATTCAGAGAATAGAAGAAGAACATAATTAGTTATTAGGCAAAACATATAGTTGTTTTGTAATTTGTTCAATATAGTGAAAGTTCTGTGTTTATTGTTTGGTTGTTTCTTCTAAGTATATAAAGATTAATTTCGCATAGTCTTTATATATACTCCACAAGGTTTCTAATCTAGTTGCTTTAGATCTATCTAAGATAACAAGATCCATTCAATTGGAACCAACACCTGTTGGCATAGTATTTGAGAAGATACGCTCCTGGGAGGAAGCGTAGGGCTATGATATCTGGGGGATAGTTTGTTGCTCGTCTAGCTGAGAATTTTGGCCTACTCACTGAGCAGAGGCTTTAGGGATTGACGGTCATAGTTCTCGACCTCCCTATGATCGATATGGATGAGCTGGTGAGATTACAAAATTGTGATAGATTGGGAGACACCTTGGCTTGGGTAGCCTCGGGACCAGAGACGTAGCCGGATGCTGCGGCTGGAGCCCCAAAGGATGTTGAGGGTGCTCATGCTGAGGTTGAGGGTAACCAGGCTGTTTTGGCACCCGTACAGGCACCTCAGCCACCTTCTACTACTACCTAGACTAGGACTATGCCTCAAAGGATTGTGAGGATTGAGGAGGAGGTGCATGAGTTACGGCAGTGCATTGTAGGCCTGCATGAAGTTGTTAACAGATTGATCATTGATCAGTATAGGTTCGCTACCTGGATGATCAGTTGCATGACTTAGCTGATGGATGCTAGCGGTCGCACCTACCAGGCTTTTGACAGCACTCTTATCGATAGCTTACAAATGCCATACCACAGGCGTACCCAACAGAGGACTGGTAAGGCCAGTACCTTTGCAGCCTTACACATAGCCGACCAGCCCGACCCTGATCTCTCCCCCTTACGCTTTTGATTTTTATGGACATGTACTGTATATTATTATCATGATGTATGTAAACTTTAACTGCTTTTATCTTTTTGATGTATATTATGGTATGTCACTTTTGTTTCACTTGTTAAAGATAGAATGAAGCCTGATAGTAAGTTTAGCATACACGTTTGACTGATGTATTATGGACACGAGATCGGAAACCAAAACAAGAGCGATAACATATTAGAGAGTGATGATGTAGTAAAGGAAGTTGAAGAAAAGTCTAACTTAAAGACTTCGCTGTAAAGAAAAGTACTTCCCGGGAGACAACCCGAACTGTTTTTAATTTATTTTTTATGAGTATGTCTTCCCATACATCAATACAGCATATCCGCTCCATACCATACATTGTATTAAATGTCTAAACTTTATTAGTTTTTAATTTTTATGCATTTAAAACATTATTGTCAGTTCTGTCTATACGGCGTATTCATTATATGATACAGCGTATTTGGCAGACTGACCCGTATTAAGATACTTTTTACAGGTTTCAATATGGCGTATCCTGGTTTTAGGATACGACGTATCGACTTCCTGTACAAATTTTATTTTTTTATTTTTAATTAACCGTAGAATACCCGAGATAGGTTTGCATGGTTTTCTTATATCTTGCATAGGACCTCGCAGGAAAGAAATCGACAACGTTAGTAGAGTATCTATAATCTGGAATCTTATGTGTGTTGTAGTCATGCTAGCATCCAGACGCATTTACCATACATTCTTGCTCATAAACTTAACATGAAGAATCATACCGAGCAAATATCAAGGGAGTTTCTCATTCTAATTCTTTTATTTCCTGTTTTTAACTATTATGTTTATACAACGAGGGCGTTGTATAATTTAAGTGAGGAGGGATGAAAATTAGAACGCTACTTGTCCTATTTTTCACATTAATATGCTTATATTAAGCTTAAATTAAAAAAAAATCAAGCATACTTTTGTGAAATTACTAATTACATAACCTGCACAGAAAACTATTATTAGATATTGTGAGAATTCAGCCTTATCTGTTTCCAAATATTTACCAAAATCTCACAAAAATATGAGTGTGTCGGTGATGTTGTAGACTTTAAAACTTGGCTTGGTTTATCTATTCGAGACCACAATAATGAGTACTATGAATTTGGCTGGAGTAAATTGTTTAAATTGGTAAAATTCTTGGATTACACCCAAAAAGCCTATATATGTTGTGTATTTAACTAACCACACCGGTTAGTTAACCCCCATTTAAACCTTTTGTTTACTCTCGCTTTTAGAATATGATTCTCCTAGAAAAATCTATTTAACCATTTCTGTTTTCACCAACTATTTGTTTCGTTACACCTTTACACCTTATCCTACCCTGTTAGATTAGGTCCATTTATCAGTTGCTAGATGCTTTAGTGTAAAGTATGTATTTCCTATGTCTTGTGTCATTTTCTATCTCTATTATGGTTGGGAAAATTGCACATTGCAATGGGAATGTAAAAGTAGTTAAACTCATGTATTTTTACTACTTTCATAATTATTGGTATATCCGAGTATAAATAATTATAGAAGAAATTATCTGGAGTTATTATGATCGTGAAGATGGTGAAATTATACCGAGATTAGTTTTGTATCATTTATGTTTCTAAAAAATCAAAAAAATTAGAAAATCGCTGCAAAAAAGAGGAGGAAATTATGAAGATAGTTGGTTCGTTAAAGCTTAAACTAATGGTATTATTTTAAGGATCAATTATTCGTTGATATTTGTTATAAATAAACGATGTAAAGTTTTGTATAAAGTGGTAGATATCGCCACTTGTTTTTGTAAAAGTAGGTATAGTATGGATGATTGGGAAGTTGACCGTTACGGGAATGCCAACTAAGGTTGTTTTTATTAATCTATGATCGAGACGTTTATGTATATATTTCTATGTCTTTATCATGGGAACGGTCGAGAAAGTATCTAGCAACTTGTACCTTATTTGTTTGGATTTAATCCATTTTTTTGTAAAGTTTTATTTAACAACAATTATTTCCCTTTTCCTAATCTCTATCCTTAGGTTTTACTCGAATAAGGATGCGAGCAATCACATGTGTATATTTTGTCATTACGGCCATGTATGTGTGATTTTGTCTGTCTTGTTGGTTTATTACTTTTGGACGAAGGATTAGAAGATCCATACCCTATATCACTCTTCGTCCTAACCCTTGGTTTTACTCGAGTGAGGGAATTGAATGCAATCATGTATGTCTATTCCATCGTTATGGATGTGTATATGTGGTTTTTCGCCCTTGTTGGTTTATGACTTTTGGAAAAGATGTCACACCCCATAAAATTCAGGTCAATATTTTAAACTTTTCCGATCATTATTTTTTACTTTTATACGTTACGTTTGAATCTGGCAGTTTACCGGGAAGTTAACCCGCATAAATCTGAAAAATGTCATCGGACGCGTTCCGACTTCGTATTTTGATTAGTTTAGATATTATATGAGTTATTTTATCTTTTCTAAGTGTTTCGTAGTCTACGATCACCCCCGATATTTATTTTTACGTTTTAATGTCTAATTTGCGTTTTTCACGTTTTTAACCTAACGGATCCCTAGAAACCCAAAATATTTTCGTGTAAACTTTAGTTACCGTACATCTCATGTTTATAAGTTAAAATTTTCGTTCATCCCCCCCCCATGCTCAAATCACACGCACAAACACACATCTAATTAAATCAAGTGGAATCTTTTACCTTTAATTTGAAAATTATGCATCACATGCATAGATAATGATGTTTTGGAGGTATGCAAGGTGGTGTAAGACTCTTGTATTTATGCACGCAAGCCTTGGACCACTCTTCCACTAAGCCATTCAATGGAATCTTGATTTTATTAGCAACTAGTGTTCAAGCTTGGTCTCCCCCCCCCCTCTTGCTTGTTGCATCCAAACCATCACCACACACACCCTTGGTGTGTCTTGGTCACTTAGACATTTGGTTACACATATTTTGAC
Organism: Tanacetum coccineum; assembly: GCA_026074375.1. NCBI lineage: Eukaryota > Viridiplantae > Streptophyta > Magnoliopsida > Asterales > Asteraceae > Tanacetum > Tanacetum coccineum. Next base: position 19,125 of record BQNB010077912.1, read on the forward strand.
TACCCATGGATGCTTAACCTTATCCCACTCCCTAGAAATATCAAGTGATAACACATCTAGGGTTCACTCTTCATTTGCAAGCCTCAAAAGTTTTTCTCTCTTCCCTTTTCTCTCTTCTTGCTCACGGCACACACATACATACATATACTTTCCATAGTTTTGATTTCTATCAAGATTCACTCATTTCAAGATCATTTCTAATCATATCTAAGGGTGTTCCAAGGGTTTGATCATTTGATTTAACGGTTTACTTCAAGATCTATAAATTAAGGTTTAGTTATTATTTGGGGTTTTTCAAGATCCAAGTCTTCCATCTTCATTCTTGTGTTTTCTTAAGCTTGTTCTTCATATTTGTAAGCTTACCTTGAAACTTATACTTTCATTTCTACTTTCATCCTACATATGTTTATGTTCATGCATAGATCTATGATTCCTATGGTGTTTGTGTTGATTTTTCAAAAAGAAATGAAATAATATCTTGTCATCTTTTATAAAAATGGAAGTAGCATGTTTATGACTTTATGATCTTGGTGAGGTGAGTTGAAAAGTGAGTTGCAACAATAGAAATGAAGGGATTAGGTTAATTTTAGGTGTGGTTTGGTTGTGGATTAGTGGTGAAGTTTGACGTGATTTTTGAAAGCATTTGTAAAATACATAGTTGTTGATCCAAAATTGTTTTGAGGTTATGGTCGACTTAGGAATGTTTTCATTAGGCGTAAAAGTAGTTTTTGGAGAGCTCGTTTCGAGTAGATAGATTTTCATGTATTGTACACTAAAATTGGACTTAAAACGGCCAAGTTATAGCCAAATGAAACTTGAAACATTTTTTGGCAAAATAATTAGTATAGGTGCTGATGTGAATAGTAAAATGAGTTTTCAAACGCTTTCGAAATATTTTGAACTTTTAAAACATAAGCGAAACATATAGTATCACATATATATTGATTAGTATCATTTAAAACGTCGTTAACATATTTTAGGAAAAGCATTAAGGTTACTAAAAATAGTAAGTTTAGTGAATTTAGCAAGATAGACATGGAAGTTAAACGTTTAGGATTATCTAGTGCGTTTAAGAAAATATGGATTAAGAAAATATAGGGGATGGTATTAACGTCCCGACACTAAAAACTTTCCTAAAATAGAAACTTACTAAAAATGGTAATTTTTAGTTAAACGCCGAAACTTAATGAAAAACTATAAATTTATTTAGTCACGTTTTGTCAATTAAGTCAAAGCACAAACACTCATGGATGACTTTTCCTCTTATAAACGATTCGTTCAAGTTTCGTATACTTTCCGTCTTTCTAAGACGTGTCATTGATTTAGGTTACAAGTAGGACCTCTTGGCATTATATCTCTTCATTGATATTTATCTCACCATTTGCTAAAGGTGAGGTCATATCCCCATGTTTTACTATCTTTACTTTACCACTTTGGGGTGAGAAACATTGCTTGTTTTTAAACTATGGACATAGTTACTTTACGTTGCCTTTTCCTGATTACGTATTGCCTAAGTTGCGAATAGACCACTAATGCGTGAACTATCATGAACCGTTAATTTCTTGACCGGATGACCGGTTGAGTGAGCACGAATGTTGTAAATAGATCTATTAGGACTAATTATCCCTATCCCGGTAAGTAGCGCTTACTAGATTCAGGAAACACGAACCAACGGATATATACCATGTCGGATTTCACTAGGTGATCTTTGTCAGATACCTCTAGGGCAATTAATATCTTGTTTGGCATATAATATGCTGCATCGAATTGAGCCTCGGTGTCATGAGCTTAGCACAACTGTAAATACTTTTTATCTAAAGTTGTATCTGTTATAACTGTCATGTGCGTACTGTGAACTTGTGGTCCACTCTTAATACTAAATTCAAACCTATTAATTCACCAACTTTATGTTGACGTTTTAGCATGTTTTTCTCAGGTTCTTAGCTGTGGATGTCTTTTCTTGCTTTATGGTGTTGCCTTGCATTGGACCGATTTTCAAGAATTATTATCTACCATTTAAACATCATTGTCAAACTTTAAAACTTTTAATCACTTCCGCATATTATCTTTAAACGTACCTTTAGAGGTCGTTCTTTGTATCTTGTATGATGAATATTATGACGTCACGCCCCCAGACATGTGTTTCCGTCTAGGCCCCGTTTAGGGGTGTGACAGATTGGTATCCAGAGCCAAGTTTATAGAGAACCCGGTAGTATATCTAGGTCTGGTCTATAACCAGTATGTGATCCTATGTGTTCTTATCTGCTTACATATATACCTAATAATAATAGCATAATATACATACATATATATACATAAGTGCAAAGTATATATCCTATTGCCATAATTACTTTATACATCATTATGCCATATCATATTTTGCATCATACTTTATTTCTCAGCATTGCTTGCACTTTGCATGGTTTGATATAAAGGGGATTTATATAAACTTTTGCTTGTGCAGGTCATGGTAGCTCCCATTATTTCTATTTTGTCAGATTCGTCTAAGAAGAGTGTAGGTTCTCATGCCCCACAAGTGATTCTCTTTGGCACTATTCTTGCTATTATCCCAGTTATCCCTGAGGTTCCTATTGCACCTGCTGATCCGATAGTTGCCCCGGAGGTGGGAGTAGTTTTTGTTATCTCACCTACCAGAGTGCTCGATTTGGTAGATTATTCATCTTCTTCTGATGCTGATCCATCGAAGGATTCATTACTTGTAGTACCAGAGTTACCATTGGTTTCACCCTTCTTATGTTGTGATGACTTAAAGGCGGACAGTGAGTCCGAGCCTGCTGAGCAAAGAATCGAGAGGCATGAGTCGCTTACACCAACATCTGAGTTTCCACTTGCACCTGTTGTTGCCCCACTCGGGATTCGTTGACGGCCAGCAATCCTTGTCTGACCGGTGAGGCTATTCCCTTCAGTCAACCTTATCTCACCCACCTCAATAGGCCGCGTAAGTTGTTGACTGCGAGGAAGAGAGTTGGACCTTTTTCCTGCTCGTAGACTTGCATGGAGACGGGTATCTTATCGTTCTTCAGATCATCATTCGTCACCAGATTTTACTTCAGACTCGTCTTCTTCTAGTTCATCTTCAGAATCTTCATTAGATATTTCTTCAGGTTCTTCTTCAGATTCATTATCAGACTCAACATCAGTTCATTCATCAGGTCAGTCTCATTCAGGACCATCAAATAGAGTTGTAGTGAGGCTTATGTGCATTGGAGGTCTACACCATTGTCTACTCTTTACCCACCTATGACATTAGAGTCATCTCTAGGTTTATCTTTTGAGAGGTCATTAGATTCATCTTCACCTTCTGCTGGACCATCTAGTAAGAGATTTATATCCCCTGCTACTTTGGTACCATCATATACTCCTGTTTCGAGATCGGTAGCCCCTGCTCTTACTGATCTTCTGCCTTGCAAGAGGTTCAGATATTCATAATCGTCTGAGGTTAGTAGAGAGGAGCATATGGAGATGGGTACTGCTGATGCAGACACTGTTGCAGATTTGGGTATTAGTGATAGAGTTAGAGCTCTGACTGAGGATGGTATAGATTAAGGTGTTGAGGTTGCTACTAGTAATATTAGGGAGGACGAGGAGGAGTTTGAGGCAAAGGCCAGTGAGGGAGGTACGATGGAGATTGTTGTAGATCATTTGGCTACTGGTGATATTTCTGAGCCTACTGGAGGAGATGCTCCTAATCTTAAGGGTACTCTTTATGATATGTCTCATTATATGTCTGAGGTTCCTCTTGATAGGATTACGGAGTTTGAGACTACTCAGAGACAGTTGGAGGCTGGTCAGTTGGAGGCTAGTAAGGAGAGAGCTAGTTTTTCTAATAGGGTTAGGAGTCTAGGAAGGGAGAACCTGAGGGTTCAAGCTTTGTTGTGTATCGAGAGAGATCGTGTCGACAGTCGTCGTCGTCACATTGCACTTTCTCAGGAGGAGTTTCATCAGGTTCGCAGGGATCGAGATGATACTCGGAGGAGACTTAGGAGGTTGGAGTCACTTGTTGAGAGACATTTTGTATTTCGTCATTAGTTAGGTAGCATCATGGTTAAGTAGTATGTTAGACTGATGGCTAGGTCTAGATGTTAATAATAGAAATGTTTAGTAGTTTTAGCGTAAATCAAGTTCCCCATTATGGGTTGAATGTAACCGACTGATGCTTTTATTTATGATATGAAAAGCTTGTTTTGATTATCTCACGTATTCATCTTTATTGTTAATTACTTGTTCTGGCAAAACATGTTCTATTGTATTTTCCTTTATAAATCTTATTTACCATTTATAGTAGCTATATCTCGTATCGAATCTCACTGTGTGCTATGTCTTATGAGGTAGAACAATGACTATCACTCATTTTGGTATGACCCCAGAGGCAATCGAAGAACTCGTTAACCGACGAGTAGAAGAAGCGTTGGCTGCTTATGAAGCAACCCGTGCTGCCAATGTTCTCGAGGCTGAGAGTCAAAGCCAGAATGGCAGTGATGGTGATAATAGAAATGGTGGAAATTGAAATCCAAATGAGAATGATAGAGGCGCTAGGCCTGTTTCTCGAGAATGTACTTACAAGGATTTTAGAAGTATCAACCACTCAACTTCAAGGGAATGGAAGGAGTTGTCAGGTTGATAAGGTGGTTTGAGAAGATGGAAACAATATTCCACATCAACAATTTTCCAGAGAAATACCAAGTCAAGTATGCTACTTGCACATTGCCAAGCAGTGCACTAACTTGGTGGAACTCACATAAGAGAACTATTGGAGCTGATGCTGCATTTTCCATGTCACAGAGAGAGCTCATGAAGCTAATGGTTAAAGTGTACTGCCCAAGGACTAAAATTTAAAAGATGGAATCTGAACTATGGAATTTGAACGTGAAGAACAATGATTTGGCTGCTTATACTCAAAGATTCCAAGAGCTTACCATGTTGTGCACCAAGATGGTTCCCGAAGAGGAGGATCGAGTTGAGAAGTTTATTGGAGGTCTTCCGGATAATATCCAGGGAAATGTGATTGCTGCAGAACCTACAAGATTTCAAGATGTTGTTCGGATTGCTAACAACTTAATGGATCAAAAGTTGAAAGGTTATGCTATGAAAAACGCTGAGAACAAAAGAAAGTTCGATAACAGCTAGAAGGACAACCGTAGACAACAACCACCATTCAAAAGGCAGAATGTTAGAGGACAAAATGTGGCAAGAGCCTACACGGCTGGCAAAAATGAAAGGAGAGTGTATAATAGACCGCTACCTCTCTGCAACAAGTGTAAATTTCATCATGAAGGGCCATGCACTGTGAGATATGGGAAGTGTAACAAGGTTGGGCATTTGACCTGGGACAATAAGGCCATAAATTCCACTACTTCTACTCAGAAGAGTCAAGTAGTGAATCAGAGGGTGGTAACTTGTTACGAGTGTGGGAGGCAAGGTCACTACAGGAATGACTACCCAAAGCTAAAAGATCAAAACCATGGAAACAATACTGGAAACAAGAATAGGATTGGTGAAGCAAGAGGAAAAGCATATGTGCTAGGTGGAGGAGACGTTAACCCCAACTCAAACGTCATCATGGTATGTTTCTTCCCAACAACCATTATGATTCTGTATTATTTGATTCGGGTACCGATCGAAGTTTCGTGTCGACTACTTTTAGTACCTTACTTAATATGATCCCTGATACCTTAGACGTTAGCTATGCTATCGAATTAGCCGACGAGAGAATTTCTAAAACTAATACCGTACTTAGAGGTTGTACGTTAGGATTATTAGGTCACCCATTCAATATTGACCTAATGTCAATGGAACTTGGTTGTTTTGACGTCATCATGGGCATGGATTGGTTAGCGAACCATCGTGCGGTGATCGTGTGTGATGAGAAGATTGTGCGGAATCCCTATGGAGACGAAGTTTTGGTAGTTCAAGGTGATGAAAGTGGCAAAGGAAAGAAGTCGAAGTTGAGCATTATATCGTGTACTAAGACTCAGAAGTATATTAAGAAAGGTTGCCCGATTTTTCTGGCACAAGTTATGAGGAAGGAAACCGAAGACAAGTCAGAGGAGAAGCGACTTGAGGATGTGCCGACTGTACAAGACTTTCTGGAGGTTTTTCTAGAAGATTTGTCTGGATTACCACCAACACGAAAAGTTGAATTCTAAATCGAGTTAGTCCTAGGTGCTGCTCCTGTAGCACGAGCCCCGTACAGATTAGCACCGTCTGAACTGCAAGAATTGTCTACTTAGCTACAAGAACTTTCTAACAAAGGGTTTATAAGACCGAGTTCCTCACCCTAGGGTGCCCCGGTCTTGTTTGTCAAAAAGAAAGATGGATCTTTTTGGATGTGTATCGATTACAGTGAACTAAACAAGCTGACTGTGAAGAATCGATATCCACTTCCGAGAATTGACGACTTATTTGATCAGTTGCAAGGATCAAGTGTTTAATCGAAGATCGACCTGAGGTTTGGTTATCACCAACTCAGAGTTCGTGATGAGGACATTCTAAAGACGGCGTTTAGGACTCGCTATGGTCACTATGAGTTTCAAGTAATGCCTTTTGTACTGACTAACGCACCGACAGTATTCATAGACTTGATGAATCGGGTGTGCAAACCTTATTTAGATAAATTCGTAATCATTTTTATCGATGACATCTTGATATACTCCAAGAGAAAGGAAGAGAATGCAGAACATCTTAAGTTAATTTTGGAGTTGCTTAAGAAGGAATAATTATACGCCAAGTTTTCAAAGTGTGAATTTTGGTTGTCGAAGATACAATTTCTCAGTCACGTGATTGATAGTGAAGGCATTCACGTGGACCCAGCTAAGATTGAGTCAATCAAGGATTGGGCATCACCCCAAGACTCCGACAGAAATTCGTCAATTTTTAGGTTTTGCCAGCTATTACCGACGATTTATCAAATGTTTCTCAAAAACTGCCAAACCTATGACAAAGTTGACTCAGAAGAACGTGAAGTTCGAATGGACTGAAAAGGCAGAAGATGCATTTCAACTGTTGAAGCAGAAATTGTGTAGTGCACCGATCTTGGCTTTACCCGAAGGTAGTGAAAACTTTGTAGTTTACTGTGATGCTTCTCGCAAAGGGTTAGGTGCGGTTCTAATGCAAAGGGAGAAAGTCATAGCCTACGCATCATGCCAACTCAAGATTCATGAGAAGAATTACACTACACATGACTTAGAACTTGGAGCGATGGTGTTTGCTCTTAAAATGTGGAGACATTATTTATACGACACGAAGTGTGTTATGTTCACTCATCATAAGAGCTTACAACATATTCTTGATCAGAAAGAATTAAACATGAGACACTGCAGATGGTTGAAATTGTTGAGTGACTACGACTGTGAAAGGCGCACGTGGTGGCAGATGCCTTAAGCTGAAAGGAACGGAATAAGCCACTACGAGTTTGAGCCTTAGTTTTGACGACCGGTCTGAACCTTCCCATGTAAATTTTAAATGCTCAAGTTGAGGGAAGAAAGGAGGAGAATTATGGAATCGAAGATTTGGGTGGTATGATTAAAAATCTGAAGCCCCGTATTGATGGAACATTATGTTTGAGGAATAGAAGTTGGATACCCTATTTTGGCGACTTGAGGACTCTGATTATGCACGATTCGCATAAGTCAAAGTATCTGATACATCCTGGATCGGACAAGATGTACCAAGACTTGATGAAACTGTATTAGTGGCTAAATATGAAAGTTGAGATTGCCACCTAAGTCAGTAAGTGTCTGACTTATGCAAAAGTTAAGGCCGAATGCCAAAAACCATCTGGTTTGTTGGTTCAACCTATGATCCCAGTATGGAAGTGGGAGAACATTACAATGGATTTCATTGCAAAGTTTCCAAAAATGTCGATGGGACAATATGCAATTTGGGTAATTTTTGACCGACTCACCAAGTCTGCTCATTTCTTACCAATGAAGGAAACTAACTCGATGGAAAAGTTGACGAGACAATACTTGAAGGAAGTAGCCTCAAGACATGGTATGCCAGTTTTGATTATTTCTAATCGAGATATTAAATTTACATCTCATTTTTGGCAATCGCCAAACAAAGCTCTAGGTACTCAATTGGATATGAGTACGGATTATCACCCGTAGATGGATGGTTAGAGTGAGAGAACCATCCAAACCTTAGAGGACATGCTGCGTGCTTGTGTGATTGATTTTGGGAAGGGTTGGGATAGACACCTACCTTTGGTGGAGTTTTCCTACTACAACAGTTACCATACGAGTATCAAAGCTGCACTGTTTGAAGCACTATATGGCCAAAAATGTCGATCGCCTGTCTGTTGGGCTGAGGTTGGAGATGCTCAGCTTACTAGCCCTGAGATTATTCATGAAACCACGAAAAAGATCATCTAAATCAAGAAGCGTATTCAAGCGGCACGAGATAGACAAAAGAGCTACGCCAATAGGAGACGTAAGCCACTGGAATTTCAAGTTGGAGATAAGGTTATGTTGAAAGTTTATCCATGGAAAGGGGTAATACGTTTTGGCAAATAGGGGAAGCTAAATCCTCGTTATATTGGACCTTTCAAAATCCTTGCATAAGTGGGATCGGTTGCATATCGACTTGAACTCCCAGAGAAACTAAGTTGGGCTCATAGTACTTTTCACGTTTCCAATCTGAAGAAGTGTTTCTCTGACGAATCCCTAGCTATTCCGTTGGATGAAATCCAAATTGATGACAAGCTTAATTTCATTGACGACCCGGTTAAAATCATGGATCGAGAAGTTAAATGGCTAAAGCAAAGCCGCATCCTAATTGTGAAAGTCTGTTGGAACTCAAGGCGAGGTCCTGAGTTTACTTGGGAGTGTGAGGACCAAATAAAGAAAAAGTATCCTCATCTTTTTGCTAACCATGCACCTGCGTCTAAAGATACGTCTTAAGCTTTAAGGATAAAGCTCTTTTAAAGGGGGAAGGATGTCACACCCCATAAATTTCAAGTCAATATTTTAAAATTTTCCAAGCACTATTTTTGACTTTTATACATTACGTTTGAATCTAGCAGTTTACCGGGAAGTTAACCCGCATAAATCTAAAAAACGTCATCGGACGCGTTCTGACTTCGTATTTTTATTAATTTAGATATTATATGAGTTATTTTATCTTTTCTAAGTATTTCGTAGTTTACGATCACTTCCGATACTTATTTTTATGTTTTAACGTCTAATTTGCGTTTTTCGCGTTTTTGACCTAACGAAACCTCGAAAACCCGAAATCTTTTTGTGTAAACTTTAGTTACCTTACTCTCGTGTTTATAGGTTAAAAATTTCGTTCATCCCCCCCCCACCCCCTATGCTGAAATCACACGCACAAACACACATCTAAGTAAATTAAGTGGAATCTTTTACCTTTAATTTGAAAATTATGCATCACATGCATAGATAGTGATGTTTTGGAGGCATGCAACGTGGTGTAAGACTCTTGTATTTATGCATGCAAGCCTTGGACCACTCTTCCACTAAGCCATTAAATGGAATCTTGATTTTATTAGCAACTAGTGTTCAAGCTTGGTCTTCCCCCATCCCTCCCCTTTTGCTTGTTGCGTCCGAACCATCACCACGCACACCCTTGGTGTGTGTTGGTCACTTAGCCATTTAGTTACACATCTTTTTACTAGCCATGGACCCTTAACCTTATCTCACTCCCTATAAATATCAAGTGATAACACATCTAGGGTTCACTCTTCATTTGCAAGCCTCAAAAGTTTTTCTCTCTTCCCTTTTCTCTCTTCTTGCTCACGGCACACACATACATACATATACATTCCATAGTTTTGATTTCTATCAAGATTCACTCATTCCAAGATCATTTCTAATCATATCTAAGAGTGTTCTAAGGGTTTGATCATTTGATTTAAGGGTTTACTTCAAGATCTACAAATTAGAGTTTGGTTATTATTTGGGGTTTTTGAAGATCCAAGTCTTCCATCTTCATTTTTGTGTTTTCTTAAGCTTGTTCTTCATATTTGTAAGCTTATTGTTGGCGTATAGTCTGGAATGGGCCAGACCCAATGGGCCGAACCCGATAAAAGGGTGGCCCACATCCTACGTAACCCTAATCCATACACTATATATACAGGGGTAGGATCATCCTACCTCCATACATCTAGAGACCTACACAGGTTATTCTCTACCACATCTTTACTATATTTATACTATTCCGACTTGACCGTCGGAGGGTGGATCCTGGGGCTCCGACCTCGGGTCCCCTTCTAACCGGTTCTTCTTTGTTAACAACACTATTCAAGGCCTGGAAAGACGACGAACGACACCAAAAGAGTTGTCAGGACTGGCCCGGCCAAATTATGCATCAACAAGTTGGCGCCATCCATGGGACGCGAACAAAATGCTCGTCCTACCTTATCTGAAACATCATCTACACGTTCTGACCAAGAAAAATATTGGCGAATTTGAAACCTCATATTCGTTTTTTGTAAGTTTGGCTCCCTCCTCCTTTCTTTAATCTTTGAAGTGCCATGACACGTTTACTGGTAAAAAGAACAATATGGCTAAGATTCTTTTTTAACAAGCTTTTAAGAAAAGAAAAAAAAAGAGAAATCGCTTCTACGTGATATATTGTGCAAAATAAAACAAAAAGTTTTTTTTGTATATAAGCATGCATGTGACCAACGGTTTTTTGATTAAACATGTCACTAACACCCCTAGCGTTGCGTGCTAAACTGCTAATGACTTGTTTATACTATTTGCATGAGCAACATCTTGATTCTTATATGTGATATATCTATATCACAAAGACATGTCTACTTGAACTAACGTAGAAAAATAAACTACAAACATAAGACTTATCGCTGGAATTAAATTATACAAAACCACAATATATTTTGTGTAAAATTGATTCGAGTAAGGCCCTAAAATGGGACACATCATAAATTGCCTCGAAGTCTATAGAAAGTATATATGCTGTCATATGATAATTTTTGGAAAATAAATACATTTATACACATGATGTAATATTCATCCTTTATTTCCATGTTGCAAATTAATATATTGATACTTTGGCATCAGACAATCATTTGTCGCCCGTATACTTAAAGATTAGAATTTAAATGTTCTAAGTTTTGCAACGCCCGTATCACGAATGGCAATTTTTGTCAAATAGACTTTTTGATTTGATAAAGATATTTTATATATCTTTTTTAATTGGTAATAAGATATTACCAATATTTTTTAAACTTGATAAGATGTTATCAGTATTTTTTTTACTTGGTAACAAGATATTACCAATATTTTTTAATTTGAAAAAAAGATTTTATCCAAATCTTTTTCCTTATTTGCAATTATCCCTTACTTGTAAATATTATTATACAAACATTATTTTGCAAAGATTATTTTAAAAGGACTTTTATATTTTTGTTCGTGAGCCCGACTTCCGTCATGGGTCGGTCCGACCTCTTAATAATGTATCGCGGCCCAACCTCTTTATTTATATGAAAAGGTGTAAAAAAATGTCTCACTTTTGTAAGTTGAGATTAAAGTAAGAATGAAATGGTGATTCCATCGAGAAGTATGTATGT